>PVJA010022037.1:0-34791 GCA_004027025.1 Myocastor coypus
TGTCCCCCCAAAGCCTCATGGAGTCATTGGGCGGGGACTTCTAGAGTTTGAGACTTGATCCATGATCCCTGGGATTATGGGCTTTAGTACTGATGGGATTATGGGTGGAAGTACTTCTGGGATTATGGGTGTAGCCTAGGGCGGGAGCTAAGGCGGAGAGCCTGAATGTAATATAAAGAGAGACAGACTAGAGCTCTAGTTGTTGCTGTTGCTCTGCTGCCGTGTTGGTTGGCTACCTCTGCTGCCATTTTGTTGCTGTTCCGCCGCCATGAACTGGATGCTCTCTGCTCTGTTCCACTCAGCCTTGGGCCAGCCGAATATGGACTGAAACCTCCACAAACTGTGAGCTAAATAAACCTTTCCTTCCTTCATTTTGAGTGTCGGGTATTTGTCCCAGCAAGGAGCAAAAACTAACTAAGACAATTACCACTGCTGGAAAGACTGCAGGAGAAAAGGAACTCTAGTATATTTTTGATGAGAATGTAAACTAGGGGCTGGGGCAATAGCTCAGTAGAATAAACACTTGCCTGGCAAGCACAAGGGTCTGAGTTCAATCCCTGACTCCACAAAAAATAAATAAAATAAAACTGCAGAGTGAGACTCTTGTTTCAAAAAAAGAAAAAAGAGAATGTAAACTAGTACCACTCACAGAAGTCAGTATGGAGCTTTATCAAAAAACTAAAGCTTGAAATTCCATTCAACCCCATCCCCTGTGAGAGATCTTCCTCAAACAAAGCCATATTACAGTGATACATGTATACTTACATTTATAGCAGCACTGCTTGTAAGAGCTAAATCTTGGAAATGACCTATATATCTATCAACAGGTGAATGGACAAAGAAAATAAGGTATTTACACACAATACAGTACTACTCCACTATAAAGGATAAATTTGAGTCATTTATAGGAAAATGTATGCACATTGAGATCATAACTTAAGTGAAATAAATCAGACACAAAGGTTAAATATTTAAAAATTAAGTTTATTGGTTACATATGGTTTATACCTATATATGATGTAAATTCTTCCCCCATTCCTCTGCCCTCCCTTTAACCCTTTTTCCCCTTCTATTTAGAAAAGTATTACCTCCCGTTTATCCTTGTCTCATCATTTTCTTTTCTCCTCCTCTCCCTCCCTAGCTCCCCTTTGCATTTGCCAGTTTCTTCCTATCTGTCAGCGTCTAGTATACAATTTAGTCCCCACTTACACTTTCATTTTCTCACACTAGAGAAACAATGTGCTGTTCAGCTGTGTTCCTGACTTATTTCACTTAAGGGTATGGTCTCCAGGGGCATCTACTTCCTACATAGGTCTTGAGCTTATCCACAAAGGTTAAGTGTTACATGGTTTCTCTTACATGGAAAACCCAAAGTATAAATAATTTACAGAGCAAATAAAAGACAGATAATAGGAAACAGGGAGAGACCTTTCTGCAAGTGGGAAGGGACCAAGATACAGAGTGGGGGGAAGGGAAGGGATTGAAAAAAAATTACAATGCCTTATGTACTTGTACCTACTCCTCATAATGAATGTAATCATTAGGTACCACAAACAGGTACTACTAATTTTTTTTTTTTTTTTAATTATAAGACTTTAAAAAAGGGCTGGGTATGTGGCTAAGTGGTAGAATAGCATCACAAAATCAAATCAAAGGCCAGGCATGGTATCACACACCTGTAATCCTAGCACCTGGGAAGGTGAGGCAGGAGGATCTCTGTGAGTTCAAAGCCAGCTGGGCTACACAGTGAATTTAAGGCCAGTCTGATCTTACTACTGCCCTACTATCACTGCAAACTGACTTTCTTTCCAACCATAATCTCTCCCTCCTCACCTGCCTTCATGGGATCACTGCCAGTTATGAATATTGTTATGATTTGTGTCTAGTTGTCCCCCTAATGCCTCATACAGTCATGGAGCCGACTTCTAGAGGTTGTGATTAATTCATGATCCAATACTGGGGTCATGTGTGACTGCTACTGGGACTATGGGTGTGAGTGTCAGACCTGACGTAGGGCTGCTAGCCTGGATGCATTATAAGGAAGAGGTTTGCTCTCTGCCTCTGCTGCTGCTGCTCTTTCCTTTTTTGTTCTTGCTGTTTTCCACCACCATGAACTGTTGCCCTCTGCCATATGCCCCTCTGACTTGGAGCCAGCCATGGACTGAAACCTCCATAAACTGTGAGCTAAATAAACCTGTTCTTCCTTAATTTTGGGTGTCAGGTATTTTGTCCCAGCAATGAGAGAAAAATAATTGACCCAGATGTGCACATATATTTTTGTTTCCTCTCCTGCATTAGGGGAGCCTGAACTTGGACAGCACTCTAGCAAGTGTTTTTTTTTTGGGGGGGGGGTGGCCTTTGGTGCCAGATCTGGGGTTGGCTCTGGATCCCTAGTTCATGTTTAATCACTTTTTAAGGACTTATCAGTATAACTATAATGGCAGATTCTTATGGAGTAGTTTAGATAATGCAACAGGCTTTAATATGTACTTAATATGTCAAGGGCTATAAGTAATCAATAAGTATTAGTTATTACTAGTCTAGGAACCATAAGATTTTTATCACAGCTTCATCACTTCCTAATTTCCTGCCTTGAGGCAGATCAGAGGAATACAGATGAGGTGCAGAGAAACTGTTGACATACCTCTCCTTCCCTCCTCTCACAAACCTACTTAATACTGAGTTTGTTTGGCCTACACTACACTCCGTACAGAGTGAGTGTCGGGCACCCTCCCGGCCGGCAGGAAGACTCACAACAGGATTCAGCGGCAAACAAGCTTTAATCATTCCCTAGGCAGTTCGCCCCGAGAGACCTCCCTGCGTCCGCCAGCCGCGGATCTCTCTCGTGTCTCTCCTCGACCACTTCTTCCTGATTCTCTCTGATTCTCTCTCTCCAATCAGGACAAGGCATCACTTACAATCTTATTGGTTCTAATCTCTTAAGCGCGGGCTTACATCACAGCAGGTGGGGCTACAAGGTTTGCGGAAGCAGGATGTGGCCGCCATCTTAGCTGACTCGATGGGAGGGGTAAATCTAGCTCAGGCTTCGAGCGAGCAGCAGGCCCTGCCTATTCGCTCTGTGCAACCAGGCCCAATTACTCTGAAGGTTAGACAAGGCATGAGGCGTTGGCTCCCCACAAGTGAGGCTATTCATTTGACTATATATAGCTCTTAGTGTCTGAATATTGCTGAAATACACCTAAATACCCTCACAGTAATGCCTGGAGTGCTGGGATATGGTCACAAGACACACAGAGTACCTGTCCTTGTGGACTTTCAGGTCAAGCACCATGTTCACCATGAAACTGGAGCTGCAAACCTGCTTCAATGGTAGCTCTTAAGAGCCTGAAGAAAGGGGCCCAGGAGGAACTGAAACAGCTGCATGGACTCTGCAGAAGGGAGCAAGTCCCAGGGAATCCAGGAAGGTGTGGCTATCACGTGACCTAGGACACCAAGCAGAGCGCAGGAAGCAGAGCCCTCGCCAGGGTCACCAGGAATGTGCTGGCTGGTGGGATGAGGCTCCTGGAGGAAAGGTGATTGCACTTGGGCTCGACGATGTCGGCAGCAAGGAGACAGGGCCTTGAGCAACCCCATTCTCAAGCAGAGGCAGACCAGGTCTTCGCCTCCTGCCAGGCCTTCCTCTGCCCTCTTTTCTCCTTTGCAGTCAGGACCCCCTAAACCTACTTTTCCTTCATACTCTAATTGAGCATCTGCTTCCACAGGACCTGAGCCACAGAGAATTTCTTAGCATGTGTTACACCATAGTACAACTTACTTTCTCCGTTCTGCAGTGATTACAATAAGATTTCCAATAACACAGAAAGCTGGCCAATATCTCCAGGGGAGAGTTCCTAAGTCAGACAGACATAAAGACCATCCAAGCTAGCTGTTTGTAGTCAGTGTGAAAAACTGGCTTTGTTATTTTCAAGGTCTCTGGCTACTTATGCAATCTGATCTAAACCTTCTTCCACACCTATCTGATGTCTTTGATCAGCTGGAAGGAAAGCAAAATGCAGGATGTGGTGTCAAGGCCACAGAGCCCAGTGGGGTGAGATTTTTGTACCTCACAATTCTCCTCCCTCCTCTATCTATCTATCTATCTATCTATCTATCTATCTATCTATCTATCCATCCATTGTCATGGTGCCCCTATGTATATAGGGCTTTGCCAAGAGGGTCATCTCTATGCTAGGATAGCTTGAGACAGAGCAAAGAAATGAATGAAAGGGCAAGGTGTGGCATTTGTTATATTAGTGACCTTCCTCCCTTACCTGTGTCTGCTAACTTTTTGGGCGTGCATGGACAGGTGCAGATGTGCCAGCCTCTCCCTCACACTAAGACATAAGTTATTTGAGGATCTGCTCTACTGTGCTGTTCTTGGTTAGCTTCATGACATGGCACAGTATGGCTTTAGGATGATGCCTTGCACAGTATACATGAAGCAAATGCTGTATGCAAGTGATAGCAGTGCTGGCATGAGTGTCACAGGTACCAAGCTCATGAGGTCACTAGCAGGGTCAAATGGAGAGCAAATTTTATTTTTCTTCCTTAGTACTAAGGGTTAAACCCAGAATCTTTTCACTGAGCTATATCCTCAGATCAACCTTTTTAAAAACACTTTATGACAAGTTCTTACTAAACTGCTAAGTGTGGTCCTCCTGCCTCACTGTCCCAGTGTGCTGGGAAGCCAAGCTTTTAAAAATGAGAAAGATTATAGCTGACAGCCACATTATGAAGAAGAGCCAGAAAGCAGACAACCAAATTCTCAAGGTCTGATGAACAATCAGTTGGGAAGGGTATCTACCCTTCCAAGATGACATAGGAAAGTGAGATGGAAGCTTCACCAATGGGGGGATAAGAATTTGCTAAGGGATGGTCTGTTCTGAGTCAGACTGTAGACTTGGAAGAAGAAATGGGTAGGCAGCATGCCAAATGGAAAGAGAATTTTTCATAGTTTTCAAATAGGCAAGTAGGTATGGAGTCAAGGTCCCAAATGAAGTCTTGGAAAGGACAAAGAAGACAATGGCGAGAAAGAGGGAAATTGAAGCTTCTTGATTTCCTGATCAAGTGGGAGGCAAGGACACCTGCCCACTTCAGTTGAGAGTGTGTCTCAGGTTCATGGAGAATAGCAAAGCTACTGAGGTGAAAAATGGGTCATTAACAGACAAAAAGGATGAGTAAGTTGTAGATCACTCTAGCCTCATATTATAAATCTGTATACCTTCACCTAAATACATCAGAAGCAAGTGGAAAGAAAAAAAAAAACAACAACAACAAAAAAACAACTTTGTATCAATTACTGGAAAGATAGCTCTGCAAAGTACAAAAAAATTGAGTGGCTTAAAAGAACAACAGTTCTGAAAGTTAAGCCAGAAATCTAAGAGTCAACAGGGCTGTGCTCCATTTGAAGACTCTAATGGAGAAGTTCTTAAGCTTCTGATGCCAGCTAGTGATGACTCTTAGCCAAAGGGCACTCCCCCCAGTCACAAAGTCACGTCTTCCTGTGCATCTTTCTTGTGTATGTCCCCTTTTAAGGAATACTGGATTAGCACTGACTTTAGTGCCTTCAATTTTACCACCTCACAAAAGATCTTTCAGCTGAGATGAGATTCTAAGGCACTGGGCCTCCAAAATCCTTTTAGGGAATATAATGCAACCCATCCCTGGCAGGTCCAAGGACAGCAAATGCTCCTGGATAAAGGGAGTGAGGAGAAATGTGAGATGCCAAGAACATTGGTGGGGCGGCTGGTGCTGGAGTCGGCTTCTGGCAGTGAGAGTCAGAGGCAGTCAGAGTCAGAGTAAAGGGTTTGGAGGTGGGGAATCATGGCAATGGTTCAGAAGGGCCCAGGGCACCAGAGAAGGCTGAGGGTGGGGCATCCAGTGTTCTGAGGTTGGTGGTCTGGCCTGGTTAGTCAGCTAGCAGAGGGCAATTCCCCACAAGGCCAGGTTGCTGGCAGCTGCTTTTCCATTGCATGAAAGGAGCAGAGATAATGTCAGGACAGGCTAGTGAGGGCCACTGTCTTCAAGGAAGGCAGGCAAGCATGCCACAGCTCAGGGGCCAGGAGCTTAGAGAGAGGGCAAGAGAACTGGAAGAGACATGCCCCAAGAGTTTCTGGGGGCCAAGGTGGCACAAATGTGGAGGAATCTGAACAATGGGGTCAGGTAAACTGTACAGACACAGTGGCAAATAGGCTTTTTTGGTTGAGGACTCAGAATAAAATGTAGTACAGAGCAAGGGGGAGTGCTATGCCTTGGGTCTAGATGTCTCCCACAGCCTCATATAGTCACATGTGGGGCTTTTCAGAGGTGGCTGGGTCTAGGATGTGATGCTGGGCTTGATTCACCTGTGAGATGCTAGGCCTAGGATGTGGAGTGTTATCTGCCCTAAGGACAGGTAGCTTGGATAGGATATAAGGGACAAAAAGAGCGACTGGAGACTGGGCATGGTGGCACATGCCTATAATCCTAGTGCTGGGGAGGCTAAAACAGGAGGATCACTATGATGAGTCTGAGCTGTGTAGTGAAACCCTATACCAAATACATGCTTTTTTTTTTTTTTTTTTTTAAAAAAAAAAAAAAAAGGGCTGCTGGGCTTTTGCTTGTCTCTTGTTGCCTGCTGCCAGCTCTGCTTTGTCATGCTTTGCTTCTCCTCAGTGAGGCTCCTCTGCCACACTAGCCTGCTTTCCTGCTTTGGAGCAAGTGGAGAAAACCACAAACTATGAGCCAAATAAACTTTCTCTTCTTTAACTGTGGGTATCAGGTATTTTGTTTCAGCAAGAGAAAAGTAACTAACACAGGAAGGAAAAATAAGGCAAAATTATGATTCAAAGGATTACCCAGAAGCTTCAGGCTGTGATATTCATTTACTGAGCATAAGTTGCTTTTCATTTATCGTGAGTGTCTTTCTTTACTTACTGAGGTAGTGGCTGAAAAAATCCTGATAAAGCAAGACATTAGCATTTGCCAGGCTCACGCAGATCAGGGCCACAGGCACAGGTAGAGGGAGGGCTGAGGATGGGGGTGGAGGGGTGGAGGAGGTTGGGCGAGGCAGTCTCATATCTTTCTTCAAGATATAGGGCTGCTTATGGTGTCAACACACAGTAAGTACTTCGTAAATGTGAGCGGTGATTGTTATGAATGTGTCATTCTGAATCACAGCAATGCCAATGGGGCAGTAAGACTTTCCCCATCCCCAAGAAAAAAGTCTTGGGATTACTCCAGCATATTCTTTATTTCTGCAGGTTCTTGATAAAAGCACAATTTTGAATAAAAGCACACCAGTGTACTGAAAGGCAGCATTACACAGCAGGTAAAAACTGTTTCCTTCCACAGAAGGAAATCTCAGAAGCAATTTCCCATGTCCCGGTAGCTTCCCAGTCATTCACATCAGCTATGCATCTGAAATCCAATCCCATCTCTCAATTTTACTAACTTCTTTCACCGAAATGAAATGAAAGTGTGAACAAATGCTCACAGCTGTGCATGCACACACAGAAAGGCTACTCAAGGGAGTAGCAATAATGCTTCAGGAAAGCAGCCCTAAGATGCCTTCACAGTGGGGCCAGGTTTCTCCTCCCGGGCCCTTACAGGCTACAGTGTCACTGTGGCTGCCTAAAACTGGCAACCTGGTAGGGTCCTGGTCTTGAGGTCACCATTGTCCTAGATGCTCCACACAGCAAATCACAGGGCAGTCCGTGGTGGGGAGGAGAATGTGGGATGTACGAGCACCATGGCCAGTTCTCAGGAGGCGTTACTAGAGATTTCACAGTATGCCTGGGTTCCACACGCCTGGGCAGCATCAGGTAGAACATTCTCCAGTCTGTCTGTCAAAGAGCCTCTTAGCCACAGCCTCTGCTCCCACTCCTACTAGGTCCTAGGAATTTTGCACAGCTCACAGTTGATACTCATGCCTGGTACACCCAGGGGAGCATTGAGAGTCTTCCCCTTAAAGGTATTTAGCTACTGACTTAAGGCTAGCCACTTGCCTAGTTTCCTACCCCTTCTTGGCATCTGGATAGGCAGTTACAGCATCTTAATATGTAGCACAACATTGCTTTTAAACCATGTGTGGCCTGTATTAAGACAGTCCAGAGGGCTGGGCATGGTGGTACATGCTTGTAATACCAGCACTAGGGAGGCTGAGGCAGAAAGATGGCTGTGCATTCGAGGTCCTCCTGGCTTACAAAGTAAGTTCAAGGACAGCCTGAATTGCACAGAGAAACCCTGTCTCAAAAAGACAAACAAAACAAAACACCCCGAGAGAAGAGGTTGAGGCCCTACCAGTCCCTGTTGAGTGCTGCAGCAGCTGTGGGAGGTCCTTGCACAGGGCTGGCCTGCGTGCACTAGGCTGCTGCCTTGGCTGCTTTCTGGGCCTGGTACTCTTGCTTCGCTTTCTCCCTCTGCTCCTGCTCTTTTTGTATCAAATGCATCCGTGCCACATGCCACTCTTGCAGCTTTTGCTCATAGACGGCAAGGTCCTCGAGCTCACAGGCCGGGAGCTTCTCTTTGACAAGCTGGGTGGTCAGAGTCAGAAGGCTTTCTGACTCAATTTTGCCCAGTGCCTGCAGCTTAGACTGAGAGACCTGTTGAAAATGAAGGAGAGAAAGAGAGAGAGGAAGAAGAAGAGGAAAAGGGGAGCAGTTGAGCAGAAACGGGATGCAGTCAAGTCACTAATAAAACAGCCCCATGCTTTGCTTCCAGGAAAAGCTCTCTGTTGAGACTGTCACATTCATCCAGGTTCTGTTTCCCTCACCTTAAAAGTTTGGCTAAGATGCAGGACATGTGACTTCTCCCCACTAATTCATGAACTCCATATGCTGGGGCTCTGTGTGTCATTTCAAACCATGGAAATGACACAGATGTAACACATGCAGGTTTCCACAATGACCTCTTCCAACCCAAGCAGCAAACTCCACTGAGAGCAAACAAAATGGCAGAGATATCTGATAAACTGGAGTAAGCCTGTTCTAATCTTTTCCTTCAAATAACTGCGGTAAATGTTACCCTGCCAGTGGTCCTTTCGACAGATGGAAATCGCTGAAGGCTTTCCCACTAATGGCATGCTAAACAGGTCCCAGGAGCTCCTGCACTATTAGAAGCTTCCACCTGCTGTGCCCCCTGCAGTCAGCCCTTCTATCCTGCCTGCCTACGGCTCCATCCCAGTGGCAGCTTGGTTTGGTCAGTGATGTATTCCTGGAGAAGGACAGTATTAAAATCGTTAATCTGCTTAAGTGCTTCAAGATGTAGATCATCAGAATAGCCACTTACAGCCCCAGCTGCTGCTCAGCCTGCACATTCTCATGTTCCACCAGTAAAGAGGGTGGTGGTAGGCTGGGGCCATGGGCTCTACGGCACGTGTGGAGGCACAGCAAGGCCCACCAGTGACACAATGGGTCCCAAACCATGCCTCGCACTAGGACAAATCAAGCAACAGGAAGAAAAGGAGATACAAAATACAAACAACTGCATTCATGGTGTGGGGTTAAAGGGTCTCAGGATAAGATGTCAGCACTGACTCATGAAATTGTCCCAATCTCAGTGCAGTCACCCTGGGTGAGTGTTGGTGTCATGTGACCTAAGGAGCCTGCTACCCAGAGCTTGTGAGGATAAAGGTCATGCGAGCCGGTAGTGACCATTTACTGCTTGGGAGCAGAGAACTTAATGCAAAGCACAGGTTCCTACCCTGTGAGATTGTATATACACAAAGCCAAAGAAAGAAATCATAAATTTCAGGAGCTGGGCAGTAACCTCAGTCCATGCAAATGTGAAGATAAAAATCTGGTGGTGGTGGGGAAAGAAAGTTTTCTTAAAAAAATAATATGCCTTTCTAAATAAACCTACAAAATTAGACAAAGAGAAAGGGATTAGTATGAAAATTCTCAACCAAGTTATACAACCAAGTCTGTGGACCTTGAAGATATTAACCTTTTTTGGTTTGAAATTAGAAAATGGCTGAACAGTAAGCTTAGAGCAAAACTGAGAGAAACAGTTGCTTCAAATAGGAAAAGAGATTCCTTACTGCTGGTTCAATATACTTACTAAATAGATTTATTTTATTTTATTTTAATTATTTTTGTAGTACCAGAAACTGAACTCAGGACCTATTGCTTGGCAGGCAAGCACTTACTCTACTGAGCCAAATAGATTTAAATGTAATAATCTAGCAAAGTTTGTACCTCTGTCACCAGAGGCCACAATGGTCTGTTGGCAAAGGTGGGACAGTCTGTTCCCTAAGAAGAATCCTCCTGAGGCAGCACTTCTCTTTCTGTACTAAATGGACAAAAAGCAAGGCAAGGAGGAGGCCATGGGTCTAAACAGTGAATGTGCTCCCTTTCCTGTGCTGCTGATTGCAGTCTCTTTGGGCTGTGTGGAGCTGAAAGCCAGTAGTGACTGCCTCAGGGCTGTTTACACAGCCAGATAATGCAGGAGAGCATTTCTAATGGTCCCAGGGACCAGAACAAAACTGCCAAAGGTGAGCAACAAAAGATGTCTGCCTCTCCTCTTCTGAGCTCAACTCTGTAAAGTGGAACTGGGTTTCTGATCCAGAGCACTCGACGCAATATGGGGACCAGCTACTGTCCCCCAGCTTGGTGTGAGCCAACCTGCAGCAATGAGGAGTGAGCTATGAGCTGTCAGGTACCTGCTTTGATGAAGGGATAATGATACCCTGCCTTAATGAAAAAAAAAAAAAAAAAATCCATCCACTGGTTTCTTTAAAGACACTTTCTGTGTGAAGCAATAAAAATGTAATCTTTGATGTCAGTTTTTAATGTGTGATGGTCATGTGTGAATGCTTAGAAGACTGCTCATCCATCACCATAGCTGAGCAGTATGTTTTACGCACAGCTGAGAGAGACTCAGCTCTACCCACCTTAAAGCGCTCCAGGTACTGGGGAAGCTTGGACTCTTCTGGTTCCTCTATGTCCAGCTGCTCTACCACATTATCTGAGGCCAGGCCATCTCCTCCTTCTGGGGGAGGGTTCTCTGAAGGCTCCTCAGTTTGAGAAGTCACTGCCTTCAGCGCTCTGTCTAGCACTTCAAGCTGTGGAGCAGAAAGTAAGGAATTACATGTGGTGTGGTTTGGACAGCACACAGTATTGTGAAGAGACTGGAAAGCTGAGTGAGGGAGAGTGAGGCCTCAAGGTCGGTGAGTTGTTTTTTCCTGTTATGCAACTGCAGGAAATAATTGGGGAGGTGCCTCACTGGCAGAGTGCTTACCTAGCATATAAGAGACTCTGGGTTAGACACAGCACCATGTATATAAAGGGTAGGATGGGGCCAGGGAGATAGTCCAGCAGCATAAGTGCCTCAGCATAAGATCCTGAGTTCAATCCCCCGTTCAAAAAAGCAAAAACAGAAACAAAAAACCCTTTAAGCTTAGCTATCTACAGCTTAGTCATCTAAAAAGGGTAGAAAACAAATTACTACATTTTTTGCACATTTGAAACATCCTCTCATATGACAGAAAACACAGTACAAATCAAATGGTACAAAGAGGCAATCCTCTCACAGTAAGGATAACTTATATGCATGAAATAAGCACAGGGACATTCAAGTTTCCTTTAATTAGCCAGGTAGAAACCCAAGCACTATGCCTGATGAGTGATCAAGAACCCTGTTCTCTGTCTTCCTTGGAATCAGCTAGGGACAAAAGGAAAGAAAGACCACACCAGGATGAATGCACATTAAGCTGCTCAATTCAGGTGAGGGCTGAGCCGAGAGAAAGATTTTAGTTCACGGTATGTCTATAAATCTGTTGAATCCACAATGCTGCTGCCAAAGGTCAACAGCATTATTACACGAAATTCATTTTTAGGAGGTGATTTCTGTGACTTACATATTAAGTTAAAGAATAGAGGTTTGCCTTTGCTCTTCTCTACCTCTGCTCATATTCCAGGTGCTCAGCCTATGAGGGACAGAAACAACTATAGGGGCAGAATAAACACCTGCTTAAATACCAATTAATCCTATTCATGTCACGTTACAGTAAAATCCAGAAAGTATACTAAAGCCTTTACTGCTTCAAATTATGACAACTAAATTGGGCATTCCTGACATGTAAGTAACAGCTCCACAGATTAGAATAAAAATATAAGTTTAGAGGAGAAATTTCCTCAGTAGAGAATTTAGGTGCAATTTTTGTCTTAAATCACTAACACTGATTACTGCAGGCTTAGAACATGTATGTTTAGAGATGTGTATGTTTTGCTATATATCTGGAAAAGAATGTGTCAGCTCAATAGATGTTGGCCTGAGGTGCTGGTGCAGGCACTGGGTTTGCCTGTTTCCTGACTGACATGGAAGGTAAAGGCTGAACCTTAGAGACCAGAGTCAAGACAAAACAAGCAAATGGCTTCAACAGTGATCTTCCTTCCAGGCAAAAATATACCAGTGTCTTATCCTTACTGTGCCTAAAAGTTGCTTGGCCAGGCATGGACACTGCTACCTGCACAGTGTAGGGCCTATGTAGTGTTCCTAGAGTCTGAGCCAAGTCTAGTGAATTCACAGCATCAAGGTTCTATGGGCAGGGAATGAGCTCTGAGGTTGCTGGGAGAACAGTGCTTGAGGTCAGGCAAGGTGAACACCTTAGAGCTTTGAAAGAAACATCAATTCAGATCTAGTGCCCACCCTCATGCCCCACATAAAGGCTTAATGGAAGAAAATAAGATGGCACCTGCACCCTAGATTCCTTTCTTGGGGCTTTTATGGAGGGATGAGATGGCAGTGTACTTCCTTAGGACTGTATAAGAGTATGGACATGCCAAAAACGTTCAACAAGAAATGTCATCCTTTCTCAAGCTCTCACTGAGGTTCCTTTGTGTGGGTGGAGACAGTGCAGTGGGCAGTATTTTATGGAGCTCAACTTCCATTTCAGGGGAGCAAAATTTCTTCCTAGTCAATGAGTGATAGGTCAACATTGATCTTATTTTCTAGTGCTTTTTTTGTCAGAGGCACTGAATATGTGCTTTTTCATTCCTGATCAACTGTGTATTAATGCTGTACACATATACAAACAGAGGTGTGAAAAAGATAACAAAAACAGATCCAAAGCTCAACTTCATCATGAGGAACTGAATGGATAAATGAGGGCTGAGGAACATACCGCTTCTCTACAGAGCTTTGTGTCCTCTGGAGAGAAGGCCACCTTCTCCATCACTTGAAGGGCTCGGTCCAAGTAGCCTGGTTTCCATATCAGAGGCATGTTGGGGTACACAGCCCGAAGTCCATGCTGCATTTCCACCTTTCCTATGGCCAAAAGAGCAATGAAGAATGCTCAGTTATGTCTTTCCACTACTTCTGAGATGGCTCCAAGTCTGGCTATTATGGAAGCAGCAGATCATTTCAAATGTGCGCCAAGAGTCTCATCTTCATTCAGCAAGGCAGTGAGTGACATTTTGGAGGAATGATAAATATGGTAAAGTTTAGCCAGATGTGGTGCCATGTGCTGTGGGAGGCTGAGGCAAGATTATAAAATTCAAGCCCATCCTGGGCAATTTAACAACCAAATGAGACCCCTTTTTCAAAATAAAAAAAGGCCTTGAGTTCAATTTCACATACTGTATTGAAACAACAATAATGAAGTAAAACTGACTGTACACACTTTCTAATACAAATTTATGTGACTTTTTCATTTGGGCTGGCACAGACTTTTGTAAGGCTGCCTTAATGGCTTGAGGGAACTTTCAAGAGGATGCCACATCTGCCTCTATGGAAGAGGGCTCCCGTTAAGACAGAAGTCAACAGAAATACAATTTTTATTTCAAGACTTAAAAATTTCCCAGAAAAACAAATTCCATAACTTGGTTACAATATAAACCCTGTCAATATCTGATAACTTGTCCTTGCCAGGAAATGTTTTGACAGTTTTGAAAAGTGCCACAGTAATCAGTGTATGGTCTCTATGAAAAAAGAATTCTCTCTCTCTTTTTCTTTTCTTTTTTGTTTCTTTCCTTTACTTCAGCTTTATTGATTCTTACATTGTAAGAGTCCTGGCAATCCTTCTGGGTCTTAGGACTTGTTTCCCTTGGTGCCTCAACCCACCCAAACTGGAGCTCGGAGTGGCAATTTGGACTGGGACAGGCTGACTGATCGCTGCAGCAGAAACCTGCTCTGGACTAATGCCCAAAGTGACCTTGAGCTGCCAGGCCTTAAATCCACCTTCACTTAGCTTTCCTGGGAAGGAGGATTTTGGAAAGCTACAGCAGACTACAAAGAGACAAAGCTTATCAGGCAACAGCTAATTTTAGACCAAAAAGGTGCCTGGGGCCACATGACAGTCCTTGTGGCCACTGTTTTTACCAGGGTTGATTGAGTGAGGCCATGCAAGGAGCTTTTGACCTGTTGGCTGCCAGGCACAAAGGGCAGGGCCTCTGCTAGTAACTAACAGTAAAGTACACTTTCCTACCCTACTAACTTCCTGAACAATCCATACAACACATGTAAACCACTATCAAGCATAGGTGGTAAATAAGGAAAATATGATTTTTTAAAAAGTGGCCAACTCTTGATAGTTTAACAGCCAGCCTAACAAATTCTGAAAAACTTGTTCTCAGTCCATATCTGAATCAGCACCCAAGAATGCCACATTATGTTCCAAGTGAAGGTCAACTTCAAAAGCAGTCAGGCTGCTATATCTTTGATTTCAAAATAGCAAAAGAGAAGCAGAAGGAAAGAATGATCAATGAGCCAGCCAAATAGCTCAGCAGATTAAAGCGTCTACAAGCAGGCACAGGGGCTGGGGGGTTTCTGATTAGCACGGCTTAAGATGTCAACACCCACTGTATAATTAGGCCCATGTGAAATCAACTCGTTCTTATGCTTTTCCATAGGTAGTAGATCATGTAACAAAGTGCCTAAAGCCAATGTTTTATGGAAATCATTCTCAGAGAACAGGACGTGGAGTTTAGGGGACCTGGGCTCTGCCAAAGTGTATGTGGCCCTCAGCAAGTCGCCTAAGCACTCCCAGACTTAATGAGACACTGGCAAAACAAGCTGGCCAGATAGCTCAGCACACTAAAGCATCTACTTAGGTAGAGCACAGCAGCTGGGGTTCCAATTGTGCTGTGCGGGCCCTGCCACAAAGGTCTGCTGAGCCAGCAATTGAGACTGGGCATGGTGCCATGCGCCTGTAATCCCAGCTCTTGGGAGGCTGCAAAGAGGATCACTATGAGTCTGATGTAGTAGTGAGACCCCGAATATCCTATAGATCCTTCCCTAAAAAGTACAGAAAAAAAAGAATGATCAAGAAGGCACTTTTCCCAGAAGCGCACATTTGGAGTGGAGAAAAGGAGACCAGTGAAATAACATGCATTTAATACATCTCCATGAATCAGGGTACATTTAGGCTGCATGTTATTTGCTCAGAAGCTACACATTCCACCTAGATTCCAGAAGCCAAGGCTGCCCCTCACGACCTGACTCTAGGGGCAGCCAGGGCCCACAGGCAAGCCAGTGAGTGTCCCACTCACTTTACTTCCCCTAAAGTGCTATTATTAGTTGTGCTCTATGAATTTCTCCTCCCTCGAAAAGAAAAAAAGAAGATATCAGTTCAGTTTTAACACTTTAATTCTTAGCTCCTTACTTCCTGGGTTTTAGGTCTAAAGAAACAGGAAGACCTCTGTTAGTGCTAAGAAAGTCTCTCCTGGCTGACTTTCCAGAATGTCTGCTCTCTACCTGGCCCTCTTGTCCAACATGCTCATCATCATCCACAGCAACCACATCCATTTCTCTCCTTGACAACAGTGGCCTTGGGTTTTAAGAACAGTCTAAGGGCTGGCCAGATAGCTCAGTGGATGACAGTGCCTGCTCAGGCAGAGTGCAGCAGCTGGGGTTCGACCCCTGGCATGCAGTGTCAGCACCACTATCGGGGTACAGTGAGATGGTGACTAGAACTGGGTGTGGTGGCACCTGTCTGTATTCCTAGCTCTTGGGAGGCTGAAAACAGGAGAATCACTATGAGTCTGATCTATGTAGTGAGACCCTGTACTACATATATTTAAAAAAAAAAAAAAAAAAAAAAGGTGTTAGTCCTGCTTTATGTTATGTTGCAACTGTGGTCTATTTTTATGGCTAAAAGTGAAAGTTGTACTTGGGAGTTTCACTAGTGAGTTTAAACTGAATTATAACCCACTGTGATTATGGAACATTGGACTATGTATGCAACTACTTTCTCTTAGTTCAAAGAGAAGCAATTTTTTTTTTTACCAATATCAATTAGAAAATTTATCACATCTACACCCTATGCTCTGTATACTATGAGGACAACAATATGCATTGTATCAATCATTGCGAATGTACTAGTAATGTGTTTTGAAATTGTCATATTGTTCTTATTAAAAGTAATAAAAAATTAAAAAAGTAAACTGAATTATACTTTTATTATTAACCAGAAGACTGCACTAATGTATCCATGAAGAACAATGTACATAAAAGGATCACTTAGCTTACCAAGAAGGGCATAGCCATACAACTGCGAACTCACACCCACTGAATTCTTCTGTTTTAGGCCTGGAAGTAATAGGGATGCACCGAAATTCCTCTCCTCTTCATACTGCAACAGGAATGCACCAGATCAGGGTCCAGCTAAGCAATGGGTACTTAATGCAAGAACATGACTTGTAATATCACAGAAAGGGTGAACTCATTGTAGTGTTAAGTAAAAATATCAAAATAACAACGCTATAAAAAATTACAGACCTAATTTTGTAAGTAATTGTATAAGTATGTTTAAAAAAATACAAAATAATATTCCCTATGTTAGTAAATTTCTGGGCATCAAACTTATGAATAGTTTCCTTCTTTTATTTTTCAAATTTCTGGCAATGATTAACAGTTCCTTTTACAATCAGAAAAGCAAAACCAAACTAAAGAGCACATGCTGGACCTGCATTGACAATTAAGGAAGATTCAGTGCCCGTCAGCATGCACTCTCTCATGGCTACGGCTTGAGGGAGGTTGCTTTTGAATTCTGCACAGCTCACAATGACAAGGCCTTTTCTTTACAATGTTAAAATAAAGATCATGAAGTAGCTTTCAGCTAGATGTGTCCTTCTTAAAAACAAATGAGGCAATCAGGAGAATACTTAATGAACACCTCTTTCAACCCATGGTGCAAAATCACACTTCAGTAAAACAGATGCCTTCTGAAACACAAGGTGGAGCGTGGCACTAGAAAAATGGCGAGTACTGCTAAGCTTTCAGCATACTTGTGACAGCAGCAATGATGGGCACCTCCCCGGAAACACAGGGCCTTGAGGACAGCCTCGGCAGCTCTCCAGACAATGGAGACTGAGCATGGTAGTGCCACAGGAGTATATACCAGCCGGGCTGCAGCCTTGAGACACACAATCAAAAGTTCAGCCTATCCTGTGCTCACTCAGGGTCAGGGAGAAAGCAGAGAATGCACAAGGTCTGGAGGCTGCAATGGGGCCCAGGTGTTAACAGGCACCCCCCAAATTTCTTGACTGTGAATACACTTTGAATAATATGAAAACTCTGGTTCAAGGTTTTCCTTAACCTGTGTGTGTGTGTGTGTGTGTGTGTGTGTGTGCGTGCGTGCGCATGCGTGTGGAGGTGCATGCTCATGACGAGGGTGGAGAGAAAAAACCAACATTGTTGGGCAGTACAGAGAAGTGAAAGGCTGGTGATTAAAGACCAGGCTATTTTATGCTAAAAAGCAAATCATTCTTAATCTAGAGAAGTCTGATTTTCTCCACAAACACGGCTTGAAAAGTTGGCCCAAGCCGGGCGTGGTGGCGCACGCCTGTAATCCCAGCACTCGGGAGGCTGAGGCAGGAGGATTGGTGTGAGTTCAAGACCAGCCTGGGCTACAAAAGTGAGCTCAAGGCCAGCCTGAGCTGCATTGTGAGACCCTGTCTCAAAAAGACAAAAAAAAAAAAGAAAAGAAAAGTTGGCCCAATAAATAATTAAAGACTGAAAACATTTTTTCCCCTATAGACTGAAAGCCAAATAAGAAGTAAAGTATATAAATAAGTTACCTTTGATGGGCTAGGAATAAAGCAGGTATGGTGACAGTGACCCAAACAGTGATATAGGTTGTGCATATCTAGCCTTAAAATATGAAACTTTTCGAGCACTGATGTGACATGGTGAGTGGCACGTGAAACACAAGTGAAGTTTGTTCATACTTGGGCATCGTCCACTAACTCATTATGCAAGTGTAAATATCTCATTATGTGTGGCAAAGATTTCAAAACCTGAAAGCTAAAATCTGAAACACTTCTGGTCCCAAGCATCTTTAAAAACTGATAACTCAGGTGTTATCTGACTGATGTCCTCAAGGTTTGCTCATTTTATGTGTGGACCTCTCTCATGAATACAAGTGCTCTCCCTCTCTCCCTCTTCTTTATGGCTAGACATCTTGGAAGAGTTGCCTATATTCACATCTCCTTTCTCCTAGCTCTGAACCATCCCACAATTGGGATTCCTGCTCTGCTACTCTATGGAAACACAGGTTTCAACTTAGGACCTCTATAATCTAAATTCAATAATATTTTTTACTCCTCACATTTCCTTATCTTATGATCGCTGATACATTGTGTCAATTTAAGAATTTAAGCAAAGAAGTTTAACTAAATGACTCAGCAGAGGGCCAGGCCCCTCATTCTGTAAACACCCTGGGCTTGTGCAAGAGGAAGGCATCAAGATGGGATAGGCAGACAGATAGCCAGTGTACTATGTAAGGGAGGAAAAGAGGCTTTGACCTCCCCCTTCTTACTCTGGCTGCTTTGGCTGTCTTCTGTTGCCCCTGTATCATGTCACCCTTGGAGCCAGCTGACTATAGTCTGAAATCTCCATGAACCATGTGTTAAATAAACCTCTCCTTTCTTAACTTTGGGCATTGGGGTGAAACAAAAGTAACTAATACACCTACTAAGATCCTTCTTTCATGGATTTTGTAATCCAGTGTGGGGAGCAGCTGAACTGGAGATGGACCACACATTCAGACCTAGAGCAAGGCCAGCCAAGAACATGGAGCTCCAGAGGCCCACCATGCATTTAAGTTTTTGGGATGAAAGTGAGGCCAGTCCAGCAGGTGTCTGGCCTTGGTGTTCTTCCCTGTTAACTACAGCACACATACTTATGAATGTTTCACTTTCCATGCTCTTAGCAAAACACTGAGGTCTTGCACTTTTGACTCCATTGTGCACTCCCCTGGTTTTTACCTTGTATAAATAAAGAGGCAGACCATGCTGTGTTGTTGCTGCCCCTCCATCAGAGGTCAGCTTCCACCCAGTCCCAGCTTTCCTAGTAGTGTGCCTGTAGTTTTTTTCTTTCATTTTTAATTTTCAAGATTAATTAATTATTTGGTATAGGGTCTCACTATGCAGCTTGGACTCAGTGATCCTCCTGTCTTAACCTCCCTGTGCTCTGGCATTACAGGTATGCACCACCATGCCCAGTTTTGGTGGCTGGCACAGCACACTAATGCTGGCACAGCATGACATACTGGGGATTGAACTTTGATCCTTGCACTTGCCAGGCAGGCACTTAGACTACAGAGCTTTCTCCCCAGCCTCTTACAGTTTTTTCTTAATTTCCCATTGTCCCCTCTTAGGAACCTTCTGGCTGCACAGACTGTGGCACTCAAACACATTCCTTATTTTCCTTATTTATTTTAATGACATGTTTATATATAGCTATAAAGTACAGTAAAATACAATTTTTTTTTTTTGGTGGAACTGGGGATTGAACTTAGGTCCTTGCATTTGCCCGATAAGTGCTTATTCCAATGAGCTATCTCCCCAGCCCTAGTAAAATATAATTCGATACCTGTATACCATGTTTATTTTCCTTACTTCTGCTCTCTAGCTCATTTGGAGACATTTACACATTAAGCATAAATCTCCAAACATATATCTTTGCCTACTATGGTGGTTCATGCCTGTAATCCCAATACTTAGGACCCTAAGGCAGGAGGAGATCAGCCTGGGCTACACAGTGAGTTCAAGCCCAGCCTGAATTACACATCAAGACCCTGTCTCAGGGCCTGTCAGAAGTGGCATGTGGAGCTGGGAATCGAACTGCAATCCCCTGAGCTGAAATGGGTTTACCCAGGCAGGCAACTGAGCTAACCAGGAAGCCCGAAGACCCTGTCTCTAAACAAAGGAAAACAATTGTATCTTCAGCTCCTATCTTTTGATTAAGTCCCCAATGTCTACCATGAAATCTCCTGACTCTGAAAAGCAACTCAAATTATAACAAGTTCGGGGCCAAGCTAATGATCTTCCTTCATTATAAAACCCAGTCTTCTTTCAGTTCCCTTTGCAAACATATGATACTCTCTGTCCAAACGAGTCAGAAACTGAACTATATGTGACCCCTATCTTTTTGCTTATATATCTAATTCTTCATCTTGTAATTTACCTCCAAAATATGTCCACCAGGTACTCTAACTCCAGTATACCCTGGTTGTTAGATCATAATTATCTCTTGTTCAGATTACATGTATGTCTCTAACCTGGGCTTACCAGAATAACTATCCTGCCATGAAAACATTTAAAATACCAAGAACAATGTAAAGTGACATTTAAATTTCAGTCATTACTGTTTTTATTGTTGTCACCCTTAAGATTGAAAGAATCAGCATTTAATACCCTACACTGTGTTAAACTTAGCTGCCCACCTGCTTCTTTTATATAGGATATTCTCTGCATATTCAGCTCTCAATGATTATGAATGACTGATTTCTGGATGTCTCAGGTGACTCAGCCCAGGTCAAGTTTAAGAATGTACACAAGTAGCCAGAGTGCACCTGAGTGGTACAGGGCCTTCTAAGTATGCAAAAGGCTGAGAAGCAATATAGCTCAGCAAGCTAAGTGCTTACTTAGGCGAGTGTAGGGAGCAGGGGCACAATATACTATGCTGGTCCTATCCCGGGCACACTGAGCTGGAGACCAGATGTAGTGGTGTACACCTGTAATCCCAGCATTGGAGCAGCTAAAACAGGAGGATTACTACAGTTTGAGCTGCACAGTGAGATCCTGTACCAAATACAAAATTACCTGCCGCAGTAGGACAAAACAAGACCCCTCCCCCCCAAAAAATCACCCCTAAAATGAACAAAAAACCCAACCAACCAAGCAAACAAACAAAAAATCTTGCACAAGGATTTGACTTCAGATTCTCTCAGGCAAGACCATCTGTTCTGCTATAAATCAGTAACTGAAATGTCCAGAATGAACACTCCTTTCTGGGTATAACAGCCACAGGACCACACTGGATACCTCCCTCTAGATTCTGAAAGCAGGGTTTACACAACCAGCCATTGCTTTCTCAGTTCTGCTGAAGTGTGGATTACTCACGCCGAGGTTGGTCTTCTTCGCCAGGCAATGATATAAAACATAGAGAGAAAGGAGCTGGGTGGACGGCAGCTCAAATTCCTCTTGCTTCATGATCTCAAAAACCACAGATAAAGCATCTGACAAGAAGAAAAATGTGAAAATGAGAGGAAATTAGCTGGAGGTTAACATCACCAAACCTCTAACTACAAAACTGAAACACAGGGCCAGGGAGATGGCTCAGTTGCATAGCACCTGCCTGGCAAGGACAAGGTCCTGAGTTCAATTCCCAGCAAGAAAACAAAACAAACAAACAGACAAACAAACAAAAAACCAAACTAAAACAAACAACTCAAGCACAGCAGAAAAATCAACAATTAAAAAGTAAAAAATGTAGGTCCTAGTCCTAGTTCTTCTACAAAGTAGGTCTATCCCAAGCCTTTAGTTTCTAATTTATGTATCATAATATACTAAATCAGGTGCTATTACATCAATGTGCCTAAGGATATTAAATAAAAATCACTGCCCTTTCTGGTTCCCAGTATCATCTTCATAGAAATGAAATACCATTTGTCCTATTTCGAAAGAGTTTTGGACAATTCTACAAGATAACAAATATGGAAAATGTTTTGCAAATTGTGAAGCAAACTCAGGTCATGATGCCCATTCTTCAGGAGAGCTCAGGCCTACATAAAGGAAGTACATCATTTCTAAAGTATCCCTGACAAGCCTGGCCCAGAGATAGGGCTCAGCTGCCTGCCCCATCTCTTCTGATGCCTTCTGCCTGTTGAGGCAGAAGAGAACAGATGCTAAAGGAAATTCTAAATCCTATGCATTATTTTAATGTGAGAAAAAGGGTGTTAAAAAAACAGAAAATGGTCATTCATAAGTCCCCCTCCTATAGCATATTACATATATTTGTTTGTACATAAATGCTTTTATACAAAAGGCCTTGAAAAACTCCTAGTTTTCCTTGATCTTCTACAATATAGCTAGAAGCTAAAAAAATCAAGTTCACATGTCTGTCCACTAGTTAACTCTTGTAAAAGAACGTTAATACTTTAAAATATAAAGCCTGTATTACAAATATAAGACATTTTCTACTGATTGAGTTATTGTTACTCTTGTATATATTCATAATTATGAAAGAATTAGGATGACTCTTAGCTGTTCCTAAGTGGCTGGTCCCTCACTTATCATGGAGGCTACCTTCTAGACACCCCCATGATAAGTAAAAATAATATTTTCACTTTATTTTATTAGTTACATGTTTTTTAGGCTTTATAAACCCTTTCCACTCTTATAAACTTTTCTTAGACTTACAAGAACACTTCTAATGCTTGTAACTATTTTCTAAACTCATAAACCTATGTAATTTTAATAACATACATGTATTATACAGTATAGTATGTATTCAGCCACTAGAGAAACATGTACTACAAACTGTATTTTGATTTAATATTCTTTTAATATGTTAGAATTGACTTTCATATATTTTATATATTTCAAGATTTTTTTAGGCAAAAATCACTAAAATCATAAATACTATGCATGAAAGTATACATACAGTAATGTACACTATTGCAAAATCCTGTGATAAAGTGAAAAAGCCACAATTAATAATTTAGATAAAGGTTTTTTGAAAACCCATGAAACAGTGAGTGTGAAAGTCAGACTGTGCAGTGGTGAGGGACTACTGTACTGTGATGGGTCTAAAGGAGGCCATAGATATAAATTTCTATATTTCTTATACAAATGCAGAAACTGAGACAGACCAGACAGACCAAGAAGTGAACTACTAAGTCTAGCAAAATAGGGAACTGGGAGAGATTTTCTTTCTTTTTTTTTTTTTTTTGTGGGACCAGGGTTCGAACTCACGACCTTGCACTTGCCCAGCAGGCACTTGTGCCTCGGAGCTATCTCCCCAGCCCCAGAGATTTTCTTTTAAATAAACCAATAGTATTTTTAAAGAACACAAGGTTAATAACCTGGTTAAAAACAACACCACAAAAACTAAGTTCTGCCAACTATTCATTCAGAATACAAAATTATACATGAAAACTAAATCATATTTACTTTCTTCTTCATTTATATTCTGTACTTCAACCAACTTGGGAAGTAAAATTAGACTGGCTTGTATAATGAACTTTTCTCAATAATTATTTATGCACTTTTATGTTTCCTATCCTAACAACAGTAAAAAGGATAATACTTAAATTTTTTTTTTTTTTGCATAGAAGATAACTCTCTTGAAAACTTTTCTGATTTAAGGAATGATGTAGATGTGTCACTGAGAAATAAATAAAGGGTAAGATGCCTGCATCGTACTCTTCCCTCTGGAAGCTGGAAGACTATAATTGGATTGGTTTCTTACCTTTGTAATTTTCTTTCTTTATGAAAGAATCCAGCAATAAATTGAATGTAAAATTATCTGGAAAAATTCCATACTGAACCTACAATGAAAATGAAAATAAAGGGAAAATTTTTATTCATTTTAATTCAGTCTGTAATGTATGCCTATGTATTATTCAGGATAAAACCTGCCACCATTAGCCTTAAACTGTCTGACTATCATTTTACAGCATCTGTGACAGTGAAATAGAAGCTGTGACTCATGAAATTTGGTAACTGGAACTGTTGGTCAGGGTGAGAAACTTGTGAGTGGGTGTATGATACAAGACAACTGATATGTGAAAAATAAAGCTTCATTCTAACACTTGGTCAGAAGAGCTATAATGAAAAAGGAAAAGAAAAAAACAAAAAAACCAAGTCACTTTACCTCCCAGCAGTTCAGTGATTCTTTTCACAAGGTATGAATAGCAACATAAAAATGCATACTCAAGAGGAAGAATACATAATACAGCATTCCCTGTATTTTAAAGTCCTAGAAATATGCCAATGAGTATTTGCCATTAACCAACCTTCTATCCTAGGGCATTATGATTACAAGCAGCTGAATATATAATTCAAATTCAAGTGGAAATTTTATGATTAGAATTTTAAGAATAAATGTGGACCTGCTTTAGAATTTTTGTAAAGTGTTATGAAGCCTCAGAGCCACAGAATCAGATCTCTGAGATTTGACACAGAAACCTGAAGTTTCAATGAACGGCTTATGTGATTTTCATGCACACTCAAGTCTGACACCTGTTGACCTAGGTTGTGGCACATTTCTGTCTCACATCTGTACTTCAGGAGAACTGACCACCATGCCCCATCCTGCTCTGTTCTTCCCTCACCAACTGCCAGAGCACCTGAGGAGTTCTCTCAGTTATGCCACACCCTGGAGAGGTTCAGATATAGCCCTTGAGATTGTGTGGACCTGAGTCACTGTTACCAGCAGGCATGCTGAATGGAAAAGCTTTTAAAAGCCACACTTCCAAAGGCTCATGGCCCAGTATCTATTATTTCTCTAAGCAGTCATCTAAATCAGCACTAATCCCTGAGGCAGGGTAAACTCAAAATATCTTAGGATGATAAATCATTAAAGCTAGAAAGAATCTCAGAAATCAACTGGCCTATGATTCCTAATCCTCAGTATGAATCACAATCAACTGAGAGCTTAAAATAAAAATACCTATGAGGGATAAAAAGGCATAGCACATTTCATTATTTTAGAGCAAAGTACCCAGTATGCTACTGTCATGGTAGATTCATGTCATTAAACAGTTTATCATAAATGCTCATAGAATGTACAATATCAAGAATGAACTCCAAAGCAAACTATTGGTTTTGGGTGATGTAATTCACCAATTCTAACAGCTGTGCCATTCTAGAGGTAGAATGCTATCTTAGTTACTTTTCTCTCATTGCTAGGACAAATACCCAACACCCAAAATGAAGGGAAAAAAGGTTTATTTAGTTCATAGTTACTGGAGGTTTCAGTTCATACCTGGCTGGGTCCAAGGCAGAGAGGCACATGGCAGAGAGCAGCAGTTCATGGCGGCAGAACAGCAACAATATGGTGACAGAGGCAGCCAACCAATCAGGGCAGCAGAGCAACAGCGCAAGTCTGTCTCTCTGTCTCTCTTTAAATTACATCAGGCTCTCTGCCTTACCCTATCTGCCTCAGGCCACACCTATAATTCCCAGCAGTACTCAGACCATAATCTCATCAGTATTAAAACACATAATCCCAGTGGATCATGGATCAAGTCTCAGACTCTAGAAGTTCCTGCCCCATGACTCATGAGGCTTTGGGGGGACAACTAGACATAAACCATTAACAGATGCTGATTATTGGGGAGGCTACATATGTGCTGGGGCAGAAAACAAAGTGAAAATCCCTATCTTCTGCTCAATTTTGCTGTGAATCTAAGACACAGAATTCATTAAATAGCTAAGCAAAACAGTAACAGCAATACTTAGGTACCATACAGATTAATGCAATTAAATCTTTAGAATTTCAAGGGTAAAAATAAGCATATACAATTTTTAGAAAGCTTTTGGGTGACTATAAAGAGCAGCCAGCAGTAAGTACAACCTGCTCAAATCAGAGTTGAAAAACTAGGACCCTGGAGGAGAAAATTATTTTCCTGAAGGATTCTGTGCAACTGGTGGACTCTGTGGGCATGTAACCTGGCTCTTTTGATCCTTCAGCTGGTGATCTTACCTTTAAAAGGTTCTAGAGGCAGCAGAAATGATAGATTCTGTTTATTTTTCTATAACAAGATCTTCCTGTTTTATCACAAGAGTCTTCTTTTGAGTGTAATCTGTGTTATACTCTGAAGAGAGTTGGATTTAACTCACGCCTTTTGTGAACCTATCCCCTTTCCCTCTTGAGGTTCAAGGCCATAACTTGGTCATCTAAGGACCTGGCCTAGTCTCCTACTCCTCTCCTACCCAGTGATTCAGACCACACCTCCATTCCACCCCAGTATAGTGTATACTCTAGGCCAAGGGGCAGCAAATTATTTTTCAAGGATCCATCTCTTGATGATCAGCTTAAATACTTCACATTAATTCTCTTCTTCCAATTGGATTTCTTCTCTTAGTTCTTTTTGTACTGGTGTTCTTAGATGGCACTTACCTTTGGTTAATATTAGAAATATCAGTGAACTTGCTTTTCTGGCTTATTACCTTATCTGCTTCCTGAGGGTAAGTAGCTATTACTCATTCTTGTGTTCACCACTATAGCTAATCCATATCTATGTCTCACATACAAACCTGTGCACAATGTACACAAAGTTGAACTGGGCTCAAGTCACGGCAGTAATTATTCTGCTCAGAGAGGACACAAAAACAAAATCAGTATACCCTGTGAGTTCAACTTCAAGGTCCAGTGAGACCCACAATAACAACACTGTAAGCTTTGGTCTATTTTGTACTTTCTTTCACACCATGAAGGCAGTGAGTATTCAATATCTGGATGGAGTGTAACATACAGAAACATCTCAATTATGGCCAACTTTTGGACTTGAGAGGAGGCGGCAGGGGACTTGAAAGGCACAACATTAATTATCTAGGAAGAGTTTTACTTGTTTTTGGTACCAGAAATCAAACTCATGACCTTGTGCTTCCCAGGCAGGTGCTGTGCTACTGAGCTATATCTCCAGCAACAGTGTCTTTTAAAAAACTAAGAGTTGGCATATTCTAGAAATCACATTCCAGCAAAAGTAGCCACTTCCTCCTACCCACAGACTTTGTCAAAAGGAATAATGCAGGAAATTTAAGACTCGAGGGTAGGGATCAAGAATAAAATGTGCCCAAGTGCAGCATTCTCATGATTGGGTGGCCTTACACTTTTACCTGTCTTTCCTCACTCATTCTTGCCTGAAGCACTGGGATTTTTTTCTTTTTTATATATTATGGCCAGCTAAGCCTGCCCTGGGGGTGGGGCTGGTGCAGTATGTGGTGTGGTTGCCTAAGCTTTCCTAAGCAGGAGCTTTAGATGGCTGAGCCATCTTGCTGGCCCTTTATTTTGATTTGTTCATTCATTTATATCCATCTTTATTCTGAAAAAGGGCTGTCTGAGGGCAAAGAAAAGAGAGTAATTTTTAGTGTTATTCTCTTTTGTACTGTCACAGGTAAAAACACCCTATGATCTAAGCTCAGGAAATGTGTCATGAAACCACTGTGATAGTTTATACCTAAACTCCCCCTCAAAGCCTCCTACTGTCTGAGATGGGTCCTTTAGAAGGTGACTGGACTATGGTATGGGGAGGACAAAATAGTGGCTTTGCTATAAAAGGCAGGTGTGACTTGGAAGGGTGTATTCCTTCCCTAGCTCCTCTGTTCACGTTCTGCTTCCTGTCCACCACGACATGAGCTGCCCTCTTCTGCCCAGGCCCTTCTGCCTGGACCCTGCAAGGAATGACAGTACTGAAATGGGACCCAAATCAGTATCTCTAAATTGTAGGTGCCAGCCAGATATGTTGTCCCAGTGATGCGAAAAATGCCTAAGATAGCTACTCACCTGATTGACAAGGGTATACAAAGCTTTGTCTTGGGCACCATATTTTAAACACTGCCTAATCCAGGTGTGGATAGTCCAGGGCCTTAGGTACAAGCAGTTGGGACTGTGTCTAAATCTAAACAAAGCACAAGAGAGAAAGTTGATGTTATCTCTTAAACAGCTATGAAAAAAACATCTCTAACAGCAGGTCCTTGCCTTGGGTATTTACTGAATGTAGTCAAAATGGCCAAGGTCTGAAAATCACCAACTGAGAAAATTTGAGGTTGAAACTCATTAACTGTAAGTCAGAATGAAAAGAGAAAGCAAAGTAATAATAAGAAAATTACAGAAACTTTATTCCTTATTTAAAAACTCCTGCTGCAACATGTTTTAATGAGATTTATGAAAAATGGTTCAGGTAAAATAGTAACCATGATATTGTGTAAATACATATTTTACAGTAGGGAGATGAAAATCAGAAGCTGATGTTTTATTAGTTCTTAAAAACAGATGAAGGTAAAAATACAAACTAGCATCATAGTTCTAGAGGGAAATCTGCTTAGGGTATTAGTATTATTGCTATCTTGTGGCACTTAAGAGACCAGGGCACTTTACTAAATTAAACAAAACAAAAACAGGAAAAGGATTTACACAACTAAGGTTGTGCGAGATCCAGGAGTCACAATGCTGCTGATCTACCCCTGGCTCCAGTTCATCCCTTCTGTCTCCCACAGCATCCCTCAGGGCCCTGAGAATTTCACACAGCTCAGCAAGAGAGCTGCACAGTAACAGCATTCTCACCAAACCATTCCTGATGCTGTACTTGCCCCCCCCCCCCCAGTCTACAAAACACCACGAACACCTGCTTCTCCTTATTTCCTCAGGGTCTGGGACAAAAGACTGAGTTGGGGAGGAAAGAAGGCTGTGGGGAAGACATGCATGGAGAAAGGGCTTTGTGCCCCTTATATTTGTTATGATTAGGGTGATCTTTGTCCTATCACATCAGCCAAAGCCCATGCATTTCTTTTAACCATCAAGAAGCAAGTCTGTTTCTGGGTTCTTAATAAAATCACATTTTTGTTTTAAAAAGAAAAAGGTAAGATAAGACTTGGAACTACAGGATTCTATGCCGTCCATGTTTGAGTTGAGGATGGAGGCTAGTAACAGTGTGTTTGAGTGGTTCATTATTCAATCTGCCACTTGCTATTTCTGCCATCTGCCACTTGGGATAGTTTCCTTTAGAACAAGTGCCAAAGTAAAGCTGAGGAAGGAGAAGAAGAGAGAAGCAGTATTGCATTTAGGTTATCTATTGGTTCTCTGGTGAGAAGCGTGGCAAAAATACACTGCAAAAGTGTCTCAGAAGCGTAGGATCATCTAGTCCCCTCTCTGTGGTACTGAGGAGTGAGCCCAGAGGGTCACCACCACAGCCTCATCCTTTTTTATTTTCATGTTGAAATATTTGAGGCAGAGTCTCACTATATTGCTCAGGCTTGTCTCAAACTTGTGGTTCTTCTGAGTAGCTGGGATTCTGGGTTTGTAACACTGGTTCCAGCTCTGTTTTAAAAATTATCTCAGTTGCCTAGAACATCATTTGCTCTTTTGTACCCCTTCAAAATTAGTAAGCCAAAAGTACTGGACAGGTGGTCTGGATATTAGATCTAATTTGAGATGAAAGCAAATTTTGTCCGAGCATTTCATGTTTTCCCTCACAGTTTCAATTCAATAGGTGCGCTACTTGGGCCCCTCTCCTTGTGACTGAAAGTCTGAGACATGAAGTATAATGACCAATGAAAAGTTATTTTATTTTAAATGAATTATTTTTGAAGTTCTGGGAGTGAGTCCAGAGCCTTGTGCATGCTAGGCAAACACTGCTACTAGCTGTCTCTCCAGACTATGTTTATTTTGGAAGGAGAATACCAAGTGAAACAACAGTGTGCTACCTCAGTGATAATGATGCTTCTACATTAGGTGTAAACTTTCTGGGTAAGTGGGGCAGGGACTCTGGCATGCTCCAATGATTCCTTAGGGTCTGACATGATTCTTGGCCCACAGTAAAACTAGGGATCGAACTTAGGACCTTGCTCTTGCCAGGCAGGCACTTATGCTGCACAGCTATCTCCCCATATCCCCTCAGTAAAATTTAAAAAAAAAGAACTTCAACTACCTGTATTAAATACTATTCTGTGCAGATCATTTTGTTAACATCTATGGTACATGAGTATGATCACTTTGTGGAGCATTTACTGCCACATTACAAATAAACACATACATGTATTTAACAATAATTAAGATGTGGCATGGCTAAGGGCCAAAGGAACTGCTGGTGCTAAAGAGGTTTCCTTGTAGTGGTTATCACAGTTAGACCATTCCTCATTTTTAAATTAAACAAAATAAACAATGACAAGTATCTTCTTTATTCAAAGGTACTCTATATCTAATTCTCACTTACATCTAGTTTGCCTTAGGTCTCCAGTGACCACTGAGGTTATAACCTTTACTGTAGATGGATTAGAAACCACATCCATGGCTGTATCTAGCCCAACACTTTTCTCTTATTTACAGTCAGTTGTCTAAGACTATAAAGAATAACAAAGATTGATGGGGGCACTTAGCTACAGACCTTTAAAACTCTAATTAAATTTATTTAAAGCCACTTGCAAACTTTAAGGCTAACTTCAATACAGGGAAGAACAGAAATCTTTTCTTCTCAAATGTCTCTTTTTTACACTTTATTTCTTAGAAACCTAAAAACTGAAAGTTACTCAAGACCTTCCACAGTTAACATGGTCATCCCTGCATAGCAGTCCTCTATGAGGTTTGTCAGTAGACACATAGAGCTAGGAGGTCTTTAAAAAGTCCACTGCTTGCCCTAGGATAGGTCAGGTATGGTTACTGGGTATGACCTCTGCTCTCTAAGGCTAACTGATCCATATGTAGACCAAATCTCTAGGATATTTTCATGTATCACCATTTTATCACTTTAGGAAATATACATTAAGAAATATGCTCCCCAAATTAGAATTCCTGCATTTCCTAGCCAGGTAGCAGTGACTTTTGTTCTAGGTCCACATCAGTGTTAGAAGAGAAATTAGAATACAACATGTGAGTGGGTACGTAGAATATAAACAAGCTAAACCACAGCGCAAGGAAAGGCCAAATTTTGAATAGTAAGTACAAGAAAAATCCCTCAGTCAACAACTCTGCAAATGGTTCAGACAGATAAACATGGGCCCTTTTCAGAATTCCTATCAGGAACAGGAGAGGCAGGTAAACCCGGGGATAGGGCTTGGCAGTATGACTCTGGGACTACGGGCCAGCAGGGCACTTTCCTTTTCAGCCAGAAGAAAGGCAAAGAGAGAGGGACACACTAACACACTGATCTCCCAACCTGCCTGCAAACAGACTGGCTTTTGTTCTCCATGTTCCCACCACCAGCCTGGCAGATTACTGACAGCCACTGTAGGAGTCCCTTCTGTGCCCCAGGCCATCAGCTGTTTGCTCACCTCAACAGAAGCTTTATTATTGCCTAGCCGGCAGGCTGCCAAGACAGGCAAGCCATATAAGTAAGGAAAAGACAAATAACCCTAGTAATGCAATAGTCCCGTGTTCAGGAAGGCAAGAGACACTGAGGTTCCAGCTTGTAAAATGTGAATGAACTTGCACCTTGTAAGGATTTGTGTGTTTCTTGGAGGAAAGAGGGCCAGGAGGAGAGAGGGAAGAATATACTCTTGAGAGCTAGCTCTGGTTCTAAGAGTTGGTACCAATAAAGAGATCTCTGTTCCCAGGGTGAAGGCAGGTTTGCAGGGGAAGACAGAGCTTGCTAGAAGGCCAAGTCATGGCCACAGTAACAGGGGGAACTGAGAAGCGTTTCATTCTCTAAAATCAGGCCATGCTCAGAGAAGTACAGTGAATTCACCTGCCCTGCTGCTTATTCAACGCTGGCATCAGCAGGAACGCAGGAAGCAGACTGGCAGGCTACAAAAGGAACACAGGAATGGAAGTCTTGGGTATATTAGTGATTTCTTGAAAGGGACAGAGGGTCACATAAAGAGATCAAGAGTGAGAAAAAACCCACCAGACTGATACTATAGAAGGTACTGTAATAGTGTGTGAACATCACATGGAATTGCTTACAGGCAATCAAAGTCATCATTTTATTTTTAAAAAGTGGGATAGCTACTGTTTCAATGGGATTCAACTAAGCATTTTATTACTGTTGAATAGCAAAAGTGGCAATGCCCTTTAGCTCTAAAGTAGCACAAATAAAAATGCTCCAGGCTAAGCAGGCCTCGCATCTAAATGTCAACAGCTTCACCACTTAGCTGCAATGCTGGCTCTTCCACACGAATGAGCAGGCTTTCCATGCTGTTTATCTGATTATGAGTGCCACCACGCTTAGCCATACGCTCACAGCTCTGCCTCTTCCCTAGTGAGTTCTGTATCCTGTGGCAACTAGCTTCCAGATGGGAATCGCAGCCACAGAGCTGGTGGATGTGGAGAAGGGAGAGGGGAGAAGGAAAGGTTGCCAGAAAGGCAATGCGGCTGGCTCCAAAGCCTGAAGTGGGGACTGTGAATCTTATCAATGAAGCAAAGTTTGCAATTATGAGAAGGACTGAACTCATCCTTGAACCAAACAGCGAATTGTTGTGTAACTAAACTGGAATCTAATTCAATTGCTGCCATTTACTTTTGTATTCTACTAAGGTAATTAAAAGGATAATTACTTTCTTTTTCATCCTAGTGGAAACTGCTTTCAGAATTGTTAGTCTCAGTATCAGAACAATTATTAGTTGCCCCCATTACCACGAATAAAATAAAAACAACAGTATTATAGCTTGAACACTTTGTTAAGATCCTTGATTCTTACTCTTTAAAAAGAAATTTCAGTTAACTTGAATTTTCAATAAACATATTTAGAGCCTGCAGGAGAAAAATGCACTAACCCTAAGCCATCTCCCCCAAACCCTACTTAAGATCATTCAGCCTGGTTTGCATATTCCCAATGAATTTATTAGCTATATCACAATGTAGATGAAAGTTTTTAAAATTATTATTTTTTTAGTAGTTAGGTTAGTAGTTATAATGTACAAACAGTGAAATTCAGTGTATAGTGAAATATGTTTTGGCAAATGAATCCCCTAGCACAGATAGGCTACTACCACAACGAAGACAAGAGTTCTTGCACCCGAAATTCCCAAATGTCCCCTTAGTAGTCAAGTCCTTAGGACTTGCCAGCCAATTTAAGCACATTTTATGTAGATAATTTCCTTGGGTCCTTTTCCAGATTCAAAGTTAATCAACTTTAGAAGAAGAGCCACAATTTGTATGTTTCCTCCTTCACAATTTATATTCTGCCAATTTCCAAAGAGAATTTGGAAGGAAGGAAGGAAGGAAGGAAGGAAGGAAGGAAGGAAGGGAGGGAGGGAGGGAGGGAGGGAGGAAGGAAAGAAGGAAGGAAGGAAAGAAAGAAAGAAAGAAAGAAAGAAAGAAAGGACGGACAAGAAAAGAAAAAAACAGTTTGCAAGCAGTTTTTTCTGAGTTCTATACCCAGTCCTTAGACCTTCTGGTTCCCTTGTCTGACATTTTAAAAGGGTGATAAGTAAGTAGATTTTTAGTAGAGAAAAACACAGAAATAGAATTTTAGAAAGTGTTAAACAAATGCAGCATAACACATTTTTCCAAATGAGAGTGGATAACAGAGGAACTTGTTAGATATCAAAGTAAAAAAGTTTGACTTTGTTAGACTCAGGACCTAAAAAAGGAGGGCACTGGCTCTCATCTGGAAGTGTGCTAGTATAATATGTCACACTCAAAACAATTCTAGGAGAAATACTATTTTCCATGTCTTTCATAGAACAGAAAGCAATCACAAGCAAGATTTTCTTCTCTCTGACTTGGCTGTTAACACTGCTAGCTCTACCTCTGCTGATATAGGAAATATATCTTAATTATAGTATGAGTATGTATCAAGTAGCTCTGTTATACAAGGCGCAGTGACCCACATTCAATCCTGTGACTCTACAAATTTCCCCAGTCTAAAAGTGATATGCCTCCTTTTCTGACACATACAAAAAATTACCTAAGAGACGAGCTTGCTCTGCTGTTGTCTTTTTCTTTTATGGTATATAAAGGAACCAGTCAAAATGAAGCCAGTTGTTCCATCTGACCTGGACCACTAATTTATCAGGCTCTACATGACAACATATATAGAAACAGGGAGAACAGAGAATTTACAGTGTTAAGGTGTCTGCCTCCTGACAGTCCTATAAGCAAAAATGGTTACCTTTGTGGTCACCAAGGAAATAGCATGCAGAAGCCCTGGTGGGTCCTCTCTGGCCACTCCAAAGCTATATGTTCCCTGGTGCTCAGGTGAGCTTCACAACAGGCAGCTGGCAAGACCACAGTGAGGTGAGAGCAAGCCTTTGGTTAGGGATAGCAGAAGGCTGAGAAAGGCTGGACCTTGGAACAAGTCTTGTTTATAAAAGCATACAGAGCTTTAGGGCCTACCTTGGTTTGGGCAGAAATAAGAGAAATATTTTCAGCTTGAGTAGAAAACCTATGAGTAATGAACAGTATAGTTAAAAACAAAACAAAACAAATATTTCCTGATGTGTTCTAAAGCCCTGGCTAAGAACTATAGACAAAAGTTCAGCAACATCATGTATAATGTTATAACTAAGCAAAACCACACAAATTAATTAATCACTGGTACATCTACATAACTATGAGGAATAGCAAGTAAGAAAGAAAACAGAAAGAAAAAGAAGAAATAGCATACAAGATATAGCGTAAAGAGTGTTGTGGGGTATTCTAGACTGAGTAAAGTAGTGAGGGCTAGGTATGCCACAACAGAAATGAGCAGACCAAGGAGATAAAGTAGGCGAGGTAAAAGCAGAGACTCAGTTTTAAAAGCAGAGACTCAGATTTAAATGTGTCTGGAAGTGAGAGTACAGATTTCTTTACGAAATCTTTTTGAAGTAAATGTCAGTACTAATATAGATTTCTTTTCTTTTTCTTTCTTTCTTTCTTTCTTTCTTTCTTTCTTTCTTTCTTTCTTTCTTTCTTTCTTTTTTTTTTTTTTTTTTTTTTTTTTTTTTT
>PVJA010022038.1:0-34768 GCA_004027025.1 Myocastor coypus
AAAAAAAAAAAAAAAAAGATCTCCCAAGGCCCATTCTAACAAGAATTCCGTAGCTCCATTAAAGGTGGGGGTTTTTTGGCTGGACCGGGGTTCAAATTCACATCCTTGACTTGCCAGGCAGCACTTGTGCCATGGAGCTATCTCCCCAGGCCTCATTAAAGGTTTTTAATACTACCTAAACCTTGCTGTTGTGCTGTGCTCTGCAGTTTACTAACCACTTTTGCCTAAGCCAGTATGGCAAACTTTATAGAGCTAAGTGCCCAAGCTGCAACCTAAAACCCACGTATTTATTGCAAAGTACCTAGGCTGCAATTAAACATAAATACTGAGGTTTTCATTTGGAAAAAAACAACGTGGCAGCTTGAGTAGCACACTCACCGAGTGCTCACCTGTCACCAGGCTCACCATCACAGTCCTAGGTTATTTCACAGATTCCCTATTACAACCCAGTACAGTTAAAGATGGGACTTAGTCCATGTTGTAGAAGAGATTGGTGACCATGTTGTGGAACTGCACGGTTACAGAGCCAAACCCAAACCCAAATCTTCTAAGCTTGTTGATCTTTTCAAGTTTTGTGTATATTGCCCTCTACCATAGGAGGAATACAAAATAATGGAACACTGCAGTAGAGCATAAGCTGTTGACAGAATTTGATCATCTTATTACTATTAAATATACAGTGATATCATTTAATATAATGTTCTAAATATCAATTCTGACCTGAAATTTGAAGGACAGTTTTGGTCCTAACAATAAGTTTTGTCATTTCAGATCTTCAGTGCTGCTGCAGTGGCTTCTAAAATCCTTATTATTCAGTTTGTAGGATCAGAGATAAATGAGTCTACCTAACACAGCTGACAGAACTTGTCCCCTCTTGGCCCTCAGTCTCACAAAATAGTTCAACATCACAGATGGCCAAATAGGTCAGTGGATTAAAGCACTTGCAAGCAAGCACAGGCCAGGGGTTTGATCCCCAGGCCTACTGACCTGCACCCCTCCCTAGGCACAGAGACAGCAATTGAGACTGGGGGTGGTGGCACAAGCCTATAATTCCAGCCCTTGGGAGGCTGTAACTACATATATATATATATATATATACATGTATATATATGTATATGTATGTATATATATACACACACACACACACATACATATAGTTTAGCATCTACAGAATTGATTTGATTTTAACCATGCTATTATACTCCTGGTACTTTGTCACTCTCTGTAGTAAAATTAGGGGCCATATATCTGTATGAGTATTACCTTTATTCAATGATGGAGGGCCTGGCAGGATAGCTCAGTGGTCTAAAGCACCTGCAGGCAGCTGCAGGGACCGCGGTTCGATCCCCGGCACCACATGCTGCGCCAGCCCAGCCCTCAGGACAGGCTGAGCCGGCCATAAAAATAAATAGATAAACAAACAAAAGTTCTCAAACAAGAAGAAAAAAAAAGACAAAGATGGAGACTTCAGAAGCATGCCTTTAATCCCAGCGCTCAGGAAGCTGAGACAAGAAGACAGCAAGACTGAGACTAGCATTAGCAGCTTAGAAAAACCTTGTCTCAAAAAATGAAAAGGGCTGGGTCTATACCACAGTGCAAAGGCCCTAAGTCTAATTTTACACACACACAAATACATGTACACATGCACATTCATAGGGTTGTATTTTGTAAAAGGAATCCTCTTGACTTCCCCTAAATATCATAGAAGTTCACCATGTCTCCTGTAGGTACTCATGCCAGGATTATGAAATGAATGATTCACCAGGGAATGGATTTTAGAGCCATTTACACAGAAACAGTAGCATTAGGAGACTGGGGAAGACCTGCCTTTGGAGAAGTCCGTCATTTAGTGACTCACAGCAGAAAAGGACCAAGAGTCACTGCCTATAAGCTCAGCGAAGTCTTCACAGTAGTCCTAGCTAACAGTCGCTAAGCATCATGTATGTGCCAAAGACTGCAAATACCTTACGGGACATAATCCTCCCATTACCTTTAAGGCAGTAGTCTTGCTTCCATCCCATATAGGTAAGGAGCCTACAGATCAGCAAGGTTCTGAGTATGACTGAAATACACATAAATTCAAATTCTTCTATGTCCTTCCCTGCTACATCTATATTTTTAAAGTTTATTTTTGTTTTCTGAGTCAAGATCTCACTGTGGCCTTGATCTCTCAGCTTATCAACTTTAGCCATTTTTTTCTTTTTTTTTTTTTAATTTTTATTTTAAAACAAGGTCTCATTAAATTGCTCAAGCAGGCTTCAAACTTGCAATCTTCCTGCTTTGGCCTCCGCAGTAGGATTTTTGGGTATGTGCCATCAAGCCCTGCTGCACTGTGCTTGACTGTCATTCATTAAACTTGTTCTCTTGTTTTGTTTTAGAAGTTCAGAATTCTCTAACTATAATACAGAAAGTAACCTTAAAAATTTGTCTTCTAAGCTATGTGTTACCCCGTTGTTGAATTAATTTGGTGTTTTTTGCCTGCCTAGCATTTGCGGGGTTCCATGTTACGAGCAATCTGGGGGCTAGAATAGCCATAGACAGGTTTTTGAAATAGAAGGGGTTGTGGAGTAGGAAAAGGCTTAGCCATCTACAGGAGCAGGTAGGATAAAAGGCATCCTGCACAAAGAAGCATGGGGGCCGTGGTAAACAAGCCTGTCTGGAGGAGTCAGTAAGTCAGTTCAGTAAAAAGAGGAGTCATGAAAAGGCATAATGGGAATTGAAACTGAAAAGCATAGAACAAGGCACTTGTGGCAGGTCCTGGAAGCCAGGTTATGGTATTTAAGTAGGAGGAACACATTGGTGCTTTCTGAAAACCACTGGAGCAAGACAGAAAGTGAGAAATTTGCAGGGCAGTCCATTTTGATCTATACCCCAAGGTTAAAAAGTCCTAAACTAGGAGGCTTTTATTGAAAAGTGAAGATGTTGCAAGTGTAGGGTAACTTAATTAGTAACCAGCTGTGTATCCTTGCCTGTGCAGCAGACAAATCCAAAATATGTGAGATTAAGTGTGACCAAATGAAACTTCTAAGAAAGGAACATAGGAAAGAACTGCTTTTCAGAGGCAAAGCTGTGCTAGTAGATTCCATTTGGGCAGTATTGAGTCTGGGATGATGGTAACACCAAACAGAAAAATCCACCTTGAGGTTGAAGATGCCCTTTGAAATTGAGTGATAGGTTTAAACAGGAGGTGTGTGGGAGTCATCCCAGTCCAGGAAGTGGTTGCATTTGGTAAGGGGAAAAACCTTCCAGGAAAAGAGTGAACTGAGGGCAGAGGGGACAGAGAAGGGGATAACAGCTTGGTATGAAGCTGTATGAGGGATAGCAAAGAACCAGATAGGCCAAGCAGAGAAACTACAGGAGAAGCCGGGACCAGAAGTAGCAAGAACTGTCAGTGCCGCAGAGGTCCAGGCCAGGTTTCTCTACCATAGCTGCCCTGTCATTCACAGCCAGGTCATGTTTTGTTGTAGGGCTGCCCTGTGCATTGCCAAATGCATCCCTTCCTTGACCTCTTCCCCATAGATATCAGCAGCATTACAGTGTCCAATTTTGACAACCAAAACTGCCTTCAGATCTCAGAATCAGCACTGGTTGAAAACTGCTGGTCTGGAAGAGTCAGAGGAGGCCACTATACTCAGCAAGGACAATTCTTGTTTGAGGTAGAAGTCAGACTGCAAAGACTCAAAGGCAGAGGGAAGCTGGAGATGTGGACAAGTCCACCACTGTACCAGGGAAGGAAGAGGGAGGATCTGGCTGAAGTGGCCTTTTGTGCTCCAGATTTTTTTTGCTTTTCAGATTACAGTTCTAATATCTATATTAACTAAATGTCTTGGGAAGCCATGGTTGATGGGGACTTAAATAACTTACTAAATCACTACTGCAGTTAACTTTTACCTAAGAACAATCAAAGTGTTCTGATACAGTATCTGACTCCTTTTCTTGAAGATGAACACGTTTTATTAAGCTATTATTGAAAACCAAAGGGACTGACTGCCACTCAGTCCTCTGCTCGCCAGGCTGCCCTGCCCTGTTCAAACCAGCAGTTGTATTGCACAGCTATTGGCTTCCTAATGTTTCATTTAGAGTTATATTAGGTGGAGATCTGGAGTTGTATTTCAGAAATATGTGCTACAGCCCTGGCATACTTGGCTGAAAACACTTGTATTTATGAAAGGATTAGTTGTGACAGAGAAGATCAGAAGGATAGATTGAGAATTTTTGCCTGTTTTAGCCTAGACTCAGAATGCTGGAAAATAAGGAAGCTATTCTTGTTTGGCAGAGTATTGAGAAATCTTTTTTAAAACTGTATTAGTACACATTTGCAGTGCTTAATGGTTGCATTCCCAGTGGGCAGATGGCCCATGGAGAGGTGGTACATGTACGCAACACAGTTTAATTCTTTTTGCCCCCGCTTCCACGTCTATCTCCCTCCAACTTTTGGTCCCCTTCACATTTGCCAAGGATTATCTGCCTGTTTCCTGTTTCTTTTATTTTGTTCTTTATTTGTACGTAGGGTTTCTCACATAAAAGAAACCATGTTATGTAGAAACTTTTGTATCTGATTTATTTCATCTAACATCAGGAACAGAGATCTGTCCTTTAGGTCTGAGTAGTACTCCACTGTGCATAAGGACATAAGTACTATTTTCTTTATCTATTCATCTGCTGATGGACATATGGGTCACTTCCAGGATTTAGCTATTGTGAGTTGCACTGCTATAAACATGCACATCACCTGCATTGTGATGTCTATAACTCTTGAGAAGGTACCTAGAAGAAGAACAGCTTAGCCAAATGGAATTTCGGCTTCAGTGTTTTGAGAAATCTCTAAACTGATTTCCACAGTGGTTGTACTAATTCCTGCTCCCACCAACAATGAAGAAGGGTTCCTTTTTCCTTGCAGCTTACCCATTGTTTATTATTGTTTCATTTCTTGATAGCTCTTCTTTTTCAGAGTAAGAGAATCTTAGTGTCATTTTAATTTCCATTTCTCAAATGGCTACAGATGTTGAACATTATTTTTGTGTGTTTATGGCCATTTGTACTTCTTCTGAGAATTATTCATTTAAGTTGCCCATTTTTTGATAAGGTCTTTTTCTGAAGCATCTGACTTTTTTTTTTAGCTCTTTATATTCTAGAGATTAGTCCTCTGTGGTATAGCTGGCACCAAAAAAAAAAAAAATTATCTATCCTATAGCTCATCCCTTTACTTACTGATAATAGAATAGAATAATGTATCTTGAAATCTAGGATTATGGTGCCTGGTTTGCTCTTGTTTCCCAGGATTACTTTAGCTATTCTGGGTCTCTTCAGGTTCCATATGAATTTTGGGATTATTTTTTTCTAGTACTATGAGGTATGACGTTGATATTTTGATGGAATTACACTTAATCTGTAGATAGATTTGGGTAGTATGATCATTTTGACCAGAAAAAAGAGATATCTTTCCTTTTTCTGATGTCCTTCTATCTTGTTTTTTAAGAGTTCTTTAGTTTCATTATAGAGGTCTCCCATTTCCTTTGTTAGGGTAAATGTTAAATACTGAATTTTTCTTGGTGCTACTGTGAGTGGTATTGTTCTCCTAATTTCTTTCTCAGTAGGATCAGAGTGTACAGGAACACTATTGATTTTTTTGTGCTGATTTTTTTTCATCCTGAGATAGTCCTTGAAGGGTAGAAAATGGAAAAGATTAGATCCCCTGTGAGAGAAAACAGATCAATTCAGTCCCTAGCATTTGTTTAGGGCTAGATGCAAGTCTGAAGCTAGGAGAGCACTCCAGCAGCCCAGCGGTGTCAAGACTTGACTGTGTTGCAGAAGCATTTTCAGAGCTGCCCTGGCCTGAGGAGACCAAAGCTGAGGATGTGAACGTTGGGCCGGAAGGACTGGCAGACTTGGAGAGCCAGGGAGCAGTGCTCTGCGAGGCTGCGTTGAAAGAATTCCAGGCATTACATTTTTTTCTTGCTGAAGGACCATTTCATTTCTTCTGAGGATTCCAAGTTAATATCTGTTTGCCCAGTTTTTATTTGCCTACCAGTCATTTTCTTCTCAATTGGAATAGCAGGTTAAATTGTAATAGCTGTGTATATTTTATTTATTTATTCATATCACATTACAAGTTGCAAGTTTTCATTTTTTCGGCTTTATTTTCATTTTGGATTTTCTTCTATGATCCAACACAAAGCCCAGACCGTAGAGAGTGTTTAGTTGCTAGAGACTGCCCACAAGAGCAGCTGTATTATTCTGCATTTTACCAGCAGCGACTGAGTGCTATCGCTCCGTCCTCCCCAATGTGATGTAGGGCCCATGTTGTAGATTTTGGCTGTGAAGTAGTGAGGCCTAGCCAGCAAAATGTGTGCTCAGATCTGTTGCCCCTTTTTTCAAGCAGGACATTTGATTTCATGAATTTTCTATATTTTATATTTGTTAGCTGGCACAGCTGTGTTTTGCGAAGGTTTTCTCCCAGGCAATGCTGCATCTTTTCATCTGAGCAGTTTTATTCACAAAAACAAGTCTTTAATGGAAGCCAACTCACTATTTTTTTTTCCTTTGATTTATTATTCTTTTGGTGTTATCTCTAAGGAGCCCCTAACTTCTCATATTTTTATATCCTTATCTTATAGGTATTTCTTGTAAATCTAATCTGGTAATCTTGTAAATCTAATCTGGTAAATCTAATCTGGCAACTTTGATGCATTTGAGTTCCATGTCAGTACTTTAATTTTCTGTTGTTTTACTTTGTACTTTTTAGTTTCCACTTTATTTTTTCTTTGCCTCTCATTTTTCTACCCTCTGTTAAGTTCTCATCCTTTCATTTTCTTCTGTTAACTTTAAAATTTTATTGTTAAGAATTTAATGAGTATTTTTTCCTTTCCAAACAGTAAAAAAAATGTAGACCTCTAATCCCAATTAACCCTTATCTACAAATTCTTTGGGCTTTAGTAGCTTATTTCTAGGCTTTCAGAATTAGTTGTTGTCATTTTTACAGTCAGTTCTGTATACACTTACAGATTTACTAATTGTTTTTGCCTCAATTCTTTTTTCCTGATAACCTTATCCTTGTAATTAAATTTGGTATGGTTTTTTTAGAGTAGGTAATTTTTGGTGACCTTAGATTTCAGAATAGTGGTATGGAGAAGAGTCATACTGAAATCATACTTAGATATCCTTCTACATCAACTGAATTCTAATTGGGATTCTTTGCAATGTTACACTGGAAGTTATAGCCAGTGTGATAAAAAAAGAAAGATAAAAGGCAAAAAATGTAAAGGGAGAAGTAAAACTATTTATGCAGCAGATATGCACACTTAGAAAAACCTAAAGAATTTAAACAATAGTGTGGGTAATAAGCATCAGAGACCTAGAAATAATTTTAACAAGATATGGAAGACTCCTACCCTGAAAACTGTACATAAAACACTGTTGAAACAAATAAAATGTAAACATGTTTATGGATTGGAAGTCTGCTACTATGTCAGCTGCTTCCAAATTCATTGACAAATGTCATCATGGTCTCAATCAAAATCCCAGTGGGCACTGTTACAGAAATGAAGCAGTTCAAACTGGACTTGGAAATGCCAAGAATGTAGAGGAGCCAGGAAACTTTGTAGAAAAACAAACTGGTTTCCAAAATTAAAATGGTGGAAAGGTGGACATAGGCACAGGGCTTGCCTAGCAAGCACAAGGTCCTGAATTCAATTCCTGGTACGCCCCCAAAAGAAAAGTAACATGTATGTGCAAATGCTATTACAGTTGCAAAGAATAGAGCTTAGAGTGCATGATTTCGAAGTTTACCATGGAAATAGTAAGTTTGTGATGTTGAAGGGAGTGGAGGAATAGACACAAACATAATCAGACTTTCAACGGAGGCAGCAATATAACTCTGAATGAAGGATGTTTTACTGCAATTAGATATACATGCATAAAATAAATAAGCTGGGGGCATTAATTGAGCAGAATAAATTTTAGACATGTGATAGACCTAAATAAAAAAGCTAAAGATGTGTGGAGCAAGCTTTGGCTCTGAGATCATCTTGTAGTTCCAGCTGTTCTCCTACACAGCTGTTCATGTGACTGTGAACATTCACAGAAGCACTAAGGAGTGGAAGTCAGGAATTTTCTCTTGGGACGGAGAACGCTCTACTTCGATATGAACTGAGTGCCTCTGGTCTCCTCTACTCTTGTCTGAAAAGGGGTTTTTGACCTCAGGGCAATGGTCTTTGTTGTAGAAGAGAACAGGAGTGGCTTGAGGGAGTCACAGTTGGTGAGGAAATGGGGATAAGATCTTGTTCTTCCTCAGCCTTTGCCTTCCTTTCTTCTCTGTGTACCTTGTATGACATTTCAGCACCTACCTGAGAGTCCCTTTAGGAAGTTTTTGGCTATACACTATCAAGTGTGCTCTTAGAAATTTAAACATTGGTACAAAATTTTCGTACTGTGGGCTGAGAGCAGACTTGTAATTAACACCCACACCTGAAGAGCTATCAAAGAATAATCTACCACCAACCATGCTCCTTACAAGCAAAGGCCCTATGTACTGTTTAATTAAACAGCTGACTATTAGCTTAGCTGTAATGGCTTGGTATCCTATCAGACTCAGGCTGCTATACAGAGTACCATAAGCTAAGCAGCTCCTTTTCTCATAGTTCTGGAGATCAGAAGTTCATGATTGGGGTGGAGCCTGGCTGGGTTCTATTGAGACCTCCGCCTGCCAATTACTTGTCACCTCCTCACAAAGTAGAAAGAGAGCAAGGTGACTCTTTGGAGTGATGACCTCATTCATGAGGATTCCACCCTCGTAGCCTAATCACTTTCCACAGTGGGGCTTAGGATATTAACACACAAATGCTGTCTCAGGCATGTGCCACTCCTAGGCAGAGTGGCACATGGCAGACAGCAGCCTTCCATGGTGGTGGCAAAAAGCAGAGAGCAAAGGGAGGAGCAGCAACAACAATCACAACAGAGAGGAAGTCCATCTCTGTCTCTCTTAAGTGGTGTTCAGGCTGTCTGCTCCAGGCTGGGGGTGGCAGTCATACCCATAATCCCAGTAGTGCTCAGACCCATAATTCCAGCCTTGAGTCATATATTATTCACAAACTGCAGAACTGTGCCCCAGTGACTGCATGAGGCTTTGTGGGGACAAAGACACACAAACCATAACAAATGCAAATAGTCTTGGTAATGGGTCGATCTGGCTCTACTCAACTGCATTTTCTAAGCCTTCCTCCTTTGTATGTTTATGCTTAGAGTGGGTTCTACGAGATTCTTATGAGATATTGGGAGGACAAATGGGACACAGCTGCTGTTCTTAGCATGCCTGTGTGGACACCCCCCCACACCATCCCTGTGTGCTAGCTCACTTTACTGGCATGAGGCAACAGCTGGACCTCCCCCTTCCCTCGGGCCCCCTTGGCATCTCTGACTGCTGCCCATCACCAGATGTGTGTGTATATTTAGCCTGTGATAAAGGAGCTCTTTCTGTGATACACACAACACTAGAAGCAGCACTTGCTGACAGCCTTCCGTCCTCACAGGCAGTGGCTTAGGAAGAGTTTTTGGCAGACTCGTAACATCCAGAACCCCACCCTCCAGAGTTCTCCATCTTACACAGTAGCTCCATATGTAAAAACTCAAGGTAAAGAAGGTACCCCCTTTAGTGATGAGGCTACATTAAATGTCCAGCAGCAGAAGACTAGACCTTGGCACTGGGAGACAGAGAAGCTGGTCCACAAGACAACAGAAGACTGAAGGAGGAACAAGGGCAAGGACAGTGATGGAAATCTACTCTCCCTGGAGGTGGATCCTGAGTGGAGAACAGAAACCAGAACTTCTCTGGCGTTTGGGCAGCAGCCGATCTTTCTAAGCTTCCCTGTGGGGTCACTGTGCCTTATGAAAGACATCAGGCCATTTCCTGTACACAAAGATTGCTGTCCACTTACTACCCACAACCACAGCATGCAGTGATGGTTCAGAAATGCAGTCCCATCTTCCTGGAAGCCCTAGGTGCCTGTGATTCAAAGTATTACTCAGAATATAAAAACATGATTGAAGATGATATTTCAAGGGATGTTGATTTTTCACCAAGACTATCTATGAGTGGCTTTCAATCTCTCAGTATTCACCATAGATTCCTTAAGATTCTAGTTACTTGGAGGGGTTGGAAGAAGCCATCTATAAGAACATCCTCGTGGGCTGTGCTGAGCTTCATTATAGAATAAGCCTTCAAACCTTGGAGTGTAGAGGAAACTCATCCTGTGAGGATAGATGAGAGTGAGCGCTGCAGAAGGTATTCCCGCCTGGGTGTCATGGACCATGGCTCCCCATGGACAGTGATGACCTAGACAGTGAAAGAGACTTGTAGAAGAACAGTCCAACTTCACACTTGCTGTGTAGTTTCTGTGTTAGTCTTACATCCTAGCCTAGAGGGCTACCTTTTAAGACTAACAAGTGAAAGCCTCAAAGCAGAGAGCCTCCTTGATGTTTGTTTGGAGGAGGAGGAGGACAGTCTTGCTTTGTAGTTCAGGGTGGCCTTGAACTCACGGTGTAGCTCCAGTTGGCCTTGAACTTGAGGTGACCCTTCTACCTCAGCCTCCCTGGTGCTGGAATTACAGATGTGTACCATCACATCTGGCCCTTGCTGAGCTTTTATTTTAAAAGAATTATTTTCCCTCAAGTCATAATACCACTTTCTCGTATCTCACTTCCTCTGCATTTTCCATCTCTGTGGCACACAGACAGTGACAGTGACCCTCAGGATCATGGTGTTCACACAGCATAAATAGGTTCCCGATCCTTATGTGGTCCAGTTAGGAAGGCAGGAAGGTCCCTAAATGCACTCTGGCTTTTTAAGTAAGCACAAATGCTTTAAGAGTCTTCCTAGCTCTGGGCCAGCCAGATAGCTCAGTGGACGAATGTGCTTGCATAGACATGCACAGGGACTTGAAGGAGGGGGTGGTTCTGTTATTTTTTTCCTAAGGAAAAATAATTATTTTAATAGCTGCTGCCAAGCTCAGTCCCTGACACTGCATGCCACACTGGCCCTGCTCTCAGGCAGCTGAGCTAACAGTGGAGTCCGGGTCTGGGGGAGCATACCTGTCATCCCAGCACTGGGGAGGCTGAAAACAGGATCACTATGAGTCCAAGCTGCATCGTGAGACCTTGAAAAAAAAAAAAAAAAAAATGCTGTCAAGAGAAAATGCCAATGAGGGTGAAACTGCCCCAAATTAGCAATTAGGTAAATCAAAGGACAAGAGAAACTAGATTTCCTTTTCAGAAATGCCACAACTCTGCTAGAACTGAATAAACGTGATTACAGCTATGTATGTTTTGACTCATGGCCCTGCAGCTGTGGCCCTCACAGAGCCGCCCTTTCTGCATCCCTGTCTCCACAGTGCAAATCTGTCCAAGGCCGCATGGGGAGCCCTGGAGAAGAACGGCACCCAGCTGATGATCCGCTCCTACGAGCTCGGGGTCCTCTTCCTGCCCTCAGCCTTTGTGAGTTTACACTTCTAACCATCTGCTTTGCCACACAGAAATGCAGTTGACTTTTCTGGTCCCTGCTTTTAGTCACAGTGATATGCCCAGGGTCAGCAGGGGGTAGGGGCAGGATTGCAACCCAGACCTGTGCTCTTAATCTTGGGGTTGTGCTGAGGATTTACTACTTGTCAGGTGCAGTGGGCTGCCCGGTTAGAGGTGGACAGGTGAAGTCACTCAGAACACTGAAACAAGGGTTGGGAATCATGACATGTAAGTGGCCACAGGATTAGCCTGGGTGAGCATGCGCATGGTAGGCGGGTGTGATTAGAGGACTCAGGAGGCAGAGGACTGGAGGATGGAGGGAGGGAGGAGGGCAGGGCTGAAGGATGAAGGATGGAGAAAGAGTAGGAAGAGGGTAGAGCGGAACTGGGAAACAGAGAAGCTTGACTCACTGGCTAGAGTCTGGGGTTAGCAGAGGACCTGTGTGCTGTGCCTCGGAGTCCCTGGAAAGGGGCCGCGCTGCAAGCTGTCTCTCAAGGTGGCCAGCACAGATGCTCATCTTCCAGGTTTGGAACAGCATAGAGTTTGTACAGCTGAACAGCAGATGAAGTGGCTGGCTGCCGTGTGGGGACCAGCTTGTACGAGCCATATGTTGCTCTAGACACTAGAAGCACTGTGGTCCATCCAGCGAGGCATGTTCCACCCCCCACCACCAGGAGGCATGGACGCCTGTATCTCCCACCCTACTTTTCCTCATACTTATCGGTAGAATGCGATAGAAAGGGCCCACACAGTAAGACTAGTCCCTTTTTTCTTGCTCTTTTCCTTTTTATACTACTTGCTGTAGGTAAATATAGGCTAAGCACGTGTGGCACAGCTCCATTGTGAACCACTTTGACTACAGCAGTTTTAGCTAAGAGTCCTTGGACCTGAATCTGGACCCATGTAACACATGAGAGCTCACAGTCCCAGGGTGGCAGAGGGCATGCTCCTTCCAGCCACGCCTGCAGATCACACAGCTCTGTCCTCACCTCACCCCAGCAGGCAACTTCTTCCTCCCTTTTGCTCTCTTCCCTTGTCATCCTTCATCCTTCTACTTCTCACAGCGCTCACTGCACATGCGTATGCCTGGCCTTTTGAGGGCGGAATTATGCCCTGTTCAGCCTATTTGGTTTTCATCCTACAAAATAAAATTAAGACGTGGTCTCAAGATCCTAGGTCTCATGATCTCTTCGTGATTTTCCAAGTGTATCTCAGCTTCTGGGAAACAGCCCACAACTCCAGGATAGCAGTATTCAGAAATGTGCTGGCTATTATTACAGTAGCTCAGGTAAAAGTAAAGCTAGAAAAACTTCCAGCAGTAACTTTAGTAGTGGGAAAATTCTGTGTCTTTGTAGTTTGGCTATTGTTGGAAGGATTTACAAAATTCTAGTCTTTTGTAACTATTCTGCCCTGATCCTTGATAGTGAGAATGATAATGGGAAAGAAATATGTTGACCTTTCATATCCTGTAGATTCTTCGTGGATGCTAATTTCTAGCTTAGATATTTATTCTATGTGCCCTAGAGAAGGATAATAGAGGAGAAAATAGGAATAAATGCTTTAAATATGCAAATTGATTTTATATTGGCCTTTAATTTCTATATTTTTGGAATAAGAAAAAGTCCCACAATAGCACACTTTAGGTAAAGTCAAAATTTCATTATTTATGAAAGCTATTGGCAAGAAAATAAAACATGGATTCCACCCCATTTATGCTATCCCAACAGATTTAAGAGATGGGCCCTGCCAGCCTAGCAGGATGACTCACAGTTACATTTGAGAGTGAATCTGTTGTTCTAAATCTCTAATAGATATATCAAATGCAGTGTGGTACTGGCCTAACTCTTTGGCCATTTATATATTTTCTGTTTGCTTTTTCTATATCTGCAAAGCTAAAGAGGGATAAGAAATAAGAAGATGAAATAGGGAAAGAGAAAAGATAAATAGGACTGCATATATGCTAGTGGTTGGCTATCCAAAGAAGTTCCTTAAAGCCTTTCAGTGTATTAGTGTAATTCACTGGTTTAAGTGTATCAAGTAAAATACATCAAGTCTGAGCTGGGAAGAAAGAAAGGGGTAGGGGGAGGGACAGAGGAAGGGAGAGAGAGAAAGAAGCACATTCTCCAACAATGTGCTGCTAGCCTCGAGCTACAGAGCCTGGAATGGTGCTTTGAGCAGCTTCCTCTGTGTCACCAGTGAGGACCCACTAACTATTGTCTGCAGCCATTTTTCCATCTTCCTAAGTTGTCTGAAATGACTTGGGCAAGGTGCTGACGGTAAGCACTGTGACAAGTACTCAGAGGTGTGTGGCTCACAAATGTCATTGAAGCACCTAATTCGTGGGCAATAAGACAAGAGGCCCCTGAGGGGGGAGCTGAGTGCAAGGACGCGAGGTGAGCGCCCCAGATGAGCATAACCTGAGGCCAGAAGGCCTTGGTTTTCTTTCAGTTGCTGCTTGCAGAGACAGCAACTTAAGCCCATAAAAAGAAGACACTACTGAAAAAATCCTGGCAGAAGTCGTAGAATCAAAGGCGTTGCTGAACAGCTGAGCCTCCGGGTGGGGGTAGGCCAGCGCTGGAGATTTCATGGCAGGCCTTTTCCTGGCTGCTGGTGCAGTTGGCTGAGCAGCACAGAGGCTGACCACTCAACACTTCCAGCGACTTCTCAAGCTTTTAATAAATGCCTTGTAGAGTTTCTGTTTTGATCTTAAACTTAAAATTTGTGCTGACAAGAACACAGTTTGTTGTAAAGTAAGGCAGGGTATCCCTTCTTTCTAAGTTTCTCCTCTTCACTGTGAGTAAGACAGAGCTTTTGGTACTTGTCGTTCATGGTAGTTCTTCAGGCTGGACGGCCTCCAGGATCCTTTCTCAGGACCATCCCCTTCTGGCCCCTGGGCAGAACTCCTTGTCTCTGCCACCCATGTTTCTGAGTTATCAGCACCCAGAGTTACCTCTTTTGTCCTTCTTCAGAGGCTGAGGCCAGCATTATAATCAGGATGCCCCAGGCAGTCACCTGGAGAGACCCCTGCAGTTCACTTGCAATAGCCCTGACTGTCACTCACCCTCAGGTAGTCACATGCATTACACTTGCTCAGGCCCAGAAACTGCAGAGGATGTAGAATCATTCATAAGAAAGATGTATCTTTTTTTTTTTTTTTTGAGACAGGGTCTCACTATGCAGTTCAGGCTGGCTTTGAGCTCACTTTTGTAGCCCAGGCTGGTCTCGAACTCCCACCGATCCTCCTGCCTCAGCCTCCCAAGTGCTGGGATTAGCGTGTGCCACCACACCCGGCAAAAGATGTATCTTAAGCCTCTGAAGCTGATCTGAAAGCTGGAATCGTGCATAACTGGAAAATGACCTATTCCCATTTTTTTTCTCCCTGATTTTTTTAAGTGAACAAATCCATAAACACATCCCCTCAAGATCAGCCCAACTGGCATTTAGAGCAGCAGTAGCTTTGCCTTTGATTGAGACACTTCCAAGAGTTTTAGAGATTAATATCAAAGCACATGTGACTTTGTGTGAGCAGCATGTGGCACGGATTGGGTGCCTAGTAAGAGCTTGCTGATTTAAGCCAAAGACTTTATCCCTTTTTTTTTTTTTTTTTTTTTTTTTTTTTTTTTTTTTTTTGCTCTTTTTGAGACAGGAACTGGCTGTGCAGTTCAGGCTGGCCTTGAGCTCACTTTTGTAGCCCAGGCTGGTCTCAAACTCACATTGATCCTCCTGCCTCAGCCTCCCAAGTGCTGGGATTACAGGTGTATGCCACCACACCCAGCAAAACCTTATCTTTTTGAGGTCTGATGTTAACTTAGCAATTCTGCAATGTTCTCTGGATTGTTTCTTCCTATGTGTTTAACTTTTAGATTAGACATACACACCTGGAAAATCTTCATATAGAGATCATCTAGCTATTTCAAAGCCCAGCAGCTGCATATCAAACTCTAAGGCATCTGTGTGTTTGTCCCAGGACATGGAAGTGTTTTTCCCAGAACGTCATTCCTTTGGTGGTTAATGAACACGTAGCACACTGTGGCTCAGACTCCAGTGAACAGTGCACATGGCCACCGTAGACTCAAGGGTTGATGCCCAGGAGGTAGTCCCAGAACCCCTGCTCTGGACTCAGAGCTTCTTTAGAACCTAAGGTTCCTCTGCTGGCTAGATGGTAGATTCTCTGTTTTCTGTGGTCAGGATCAAGTATTAAAGTCAGATCTCCAAAAGTGGTCTACTTTACCTCAGTCAATCTAAGTCTCTGCTTTCCCTGTTCTCTTTACACTGTTTCTCTATTGTTAAACTGTTTTTTGTCTTTTTGTTCTCAGAAATGGCAGGTGAATGCTCTCTTGTGATGGGAGCTTTGCTTCCAGGAGCCCAGGCCTGACCTCTTTGACCTCTTTCCCCTAGCTGAGCTCCTTGCTCTCTTCCAGTAGTATTTCCCTTCTCTTCTGGCTCTGAGGAGTCCACAGCTGGGCAACAGTGTTTCATGAGCCCTTGACCAAGTGCTACATCTTGCCATTCATCTGATAGGCTCTGGCCTCTTTCCCTTCCGCACCCAGTTCCCATAGCCTATCTCATCTGCACTTCCACAAGCATCACTGTCTTCTCTTTCCCCTGGACTCACGTGTCCTCCCTCCTCACCTCAGGTTTCTACTCAATGCTGTTTCTGCCCACATATTCTAGTCTGCAACCCTGTGTCCTTCAGCCTTCAGTGGTTCCACTTGGCCTGCAAGATAACATCCAGATTCCTCTGTGTGACTCTTAATGTCTACCAAGAGCACTCCTGGGCTCCAGTTATTTGTTGAGCATGAGTTGTGTAGCAACAAGCCCTTAGTAATTGTGTCATACTGGTACATTTCACTTAGTCTCAGCCAGAGACACCAAAAGAACTTGAAAGAAGATCCAGTATGGGAGAACACATGGTGCGGTACCAAGAACCAAGGAAAGGAACTCTCCAGGACAGAGTTGGAGAATGTAGGGACCTGAGATCTAGAAGAACCTCAGTGACAGGAAAAGGATGGGCTTGGATGTGAGACAGACCAGAGCCAAGGTCCCAGCTTCCAGCTGGGTAATTTCACTTCATAGGTCTCATTTCCCTCCACTGTCCCACGGGGCAGTTCAGCAACTAACTCAGAATCATGTGAGAACAAGAGGTAGGGCCTGTAGAGGGTTTGCAGCAGTGCCTGCTACCTAACATGTGCTCAGAGGAGGCCATGGATGACCGCAACAGTGGCAACAGCATGTACGGCCCATGGCCCAACAGAAGTTTCGAGGCCAGTGTTTCCTGGATTTTCAGTCCAGTCAGTTTTGAGTTTCTGGGATATTGTGGCATTGTTGCTTCTCATCCTCCTAAAGAGCATTCACCCAGCCCTTTGAGACGAGAACAACCCTGCAGAGCCCAGGCAAGAGCACGTTCCTCTGAGAAACATATGCGTAGGCGATCAGAGCCTGCATGGGAGGAGGGACTGGGCACCACCACCTCTCTGTGATTCTTTGCCCACTGCTGAATCCATTTCTGATGAACTATGCTCCTTCTAAGAGGCTCAGTGACTGTCACTGTTTTTACCCACTGTCTAAGTTACTGTTCTCTTATTCCTGGGGAAAAATACCCGAAATGAAGGAAGGGAAGGTTTATTTATAGCTCATAGTGGAGGTTTTAGTCCTTACTCAGCTAGCTCCAGGGCAGAGTGGCACATGGCAGAGGGCAGCAGGTCATGGCAGTGGCAAAGAGCAAGACAGCAAGAGCAAATGGGAGGAGCAGTGGCAACAGTGGCTCCAGAGAATAAGTGTGTCTCCCTTGTGTTGCATTCAGGCTGCCCACCCCAGGCTGGGCGCAGCACGCACCCATAATCCCAGTGGATCATGAGTTAATCACAAACCCTAGGAGTCACCGTCCCATGACTGCGTGAGGCTTTGGGTGGATAACTAGACACAACCCATAACACCCAGAAAACCTGATCCCATGTGTGTAGGTTTCCCCGTCACTGTTGCTGCTCAGACATGTGTGGTCATCAAAACCAGCAGCATGTGTAGCCGAAACCTGGGCAGGTCACGTGCTCCCTATGACAGAGTCAAGCTGCTGAGCCAGACTCTAACCAGCACTTTCACTCCCAAAGCTGAAGGAGGGAAAAGCTAGCAATTTGATCTATGTGATATGTGTCCACCCTCTCACCTGGTGTTTTATAAATGTGTGATCTTGGCTGTCTTCTCAGTATCTGTGCCTGGGAGGGGGCCTTCCAGTGTTTTGTAAAATGCCATGCAATACCACTGTGATACATAAATAATGATAATTAGAAGGCAGCCTCAAATTATTTGACATCCAGATTGAAGGGAAAAGTGGTACTTTTTTTGGCATAATACCCTAGAATTTGGATCAAAAATGGCATTCAAGAAGAAAGCATGTTGCTTCCTGTCAGACTCTTGTGTCTGAGGTCAGAATCCACAAAATGGAATCCTAGATCAAAACATGTAGGGCAAAGGATCTGGTCCAGGTCGCAAAGAATCTTCCATTGCCTTGGTAAAGATGGAAGTAACAGTTAAGCTAGAAGAGGGATGTAATTTTTTTTTTTTTTTTTTTTTTTTTTTTTTACCTAAACCTCCTTAAAGTAGTTGATGAATACTGAATTGGCACCACTTATCAGCCTCTGGCCACTTCTTCCAGAGTTTCTAGGGCTGGCTGAGCTTGCCTTCATGCCAACTCTGATTTATAAGGACTTCTTTTTTTCTTTTCTCTCTCTTTTTTTTTTTTTGTTTTCAGAACCAGGGATTAAACTCAGGCCCTTGCACTTGCCAGGCAAGCGCTTATTCTACTAAGCTATCTCCCCAACCTCTTACAAGCACTTCTTTTGATGTTAGGGTTTCTATGCTGAATGGGGGACCACTTGTGTGAATTTAATAGAAGCAGCGTAGGACCAAGAATCAGAAAGACAGAGTTCCACCTCCAGCCGTGCTGCTTTACGCTGTGTGGCCTGCTCAACTATTTAAGCTCTATATTTGCTTCCTCCTCTGTAAAATAGTAGTATTTTTACAATCATACTAGTTGATCTCCTAGAATACTTATTGCATGGCAGTCACTGTTCTCAATAATGTATCTTCACAAGTTGGATGCCATCATTGTCTGCTTTTGATAAGCCAAGACCCAGAAAAGTGACATAATTGCCTAGAGTCTTACAGCAAGTAAGTGATATACCTGGTACAGGACCATGAGGGATTTCCTCAGATCTAGAAGTGTCAGGGGTATGATGTGAGAAGGACCTGGTCCTGGAGGAACCGCTAAGTAGCCCCTGCCTGAGTAGAAGAAAGGGCAGGGAGGCGACTGCTGGCCTTCAATTACCAGGTTCAAGGCCTCTTGGAGGCCCTGCTCCCATCTGCTTCCTCCCCTTCCCTGCCTTCACGAGCCCCTGATTTTTATTTTCCTTTACTGTCTTACCAATTCATTTCTTTTTTCCATGGATACCCTTTGTCCAGAGTCACCTCGCTTTGTTTCTCGATTTCTTGTTACACTAATCCTGCAGTCCCTGCTACTCTTGTCTGTCCTCATGTGGAAGTGACACTTGGTCTCCTGCACTAGGGTGTCCCTGGCAAAGTCGCTGTCCAGGCTCCTGCAGTTTGGCTTTCCACTGGAGCATTTATATTCTGAAGCCTTCCATAATTTCTCACCATCTGGAGAAGTAAAGGCTCCTTCTTCACCAGGATCCTATGGGTTGTAGGTGACAGAAATTCACCCTAACAAATATAAGCAATGAAGATGAGTCCCTTCCTTCAGATAGGGCTGGAATCCAGGAACTGTGCCTCAGGGCCTCCCCCTTGGGGTTCTGGTGTCCTCCTCTGCTTGGTGGACATGAGAGCCCACCACCAGAGAATGATTCTGGTTGAGTAAGTACCAGCTACCAGTGTCTATGCTGCCAGCCATTCAGAACCTCTGCAGCCTGGGTGCTTCCCAGTGTTACGGCCCTCCGCCCCCAGCTGTGCCAGCTATGCGCCTTTCCGTTCTGTCCTGGATTATACTGCCCTCTTTTCTGATGTTCTTCCCAATCATCACTCTGTTTACCAAAATTATACCAGTTTTTCAGAGAGCTGCTAAAATACTGTTTTCTATAAAACCTTTCCTTATCCTGCTACTGGAAATAGGTCATGCTTCCTTTTATGTCTGGTGTTTGTGCCGGGCACATTTGACATACCACCTTGCTCGGTGTTTTAGTCAACATCTCCACCAGAGAGGCTGCAACCCCTCTTGCCATGGGCGTTGGCATGCGGGAGCCACTTTCCCCCTGCATATTCTACATGTTTCCATGCAGAAGCCGGCAGAGCTGGGAAGGTGCTGTGGTCCTGCGGCTGTAGCTTAGTATGTCTTTTAAAACTAATGTGCACCAGGACTTGTGCTGGACGCCAAAGTTAGAAACGTTAGCCTGGTGACCACGGGAGCTCTCATCATCCTACCTCACGAACAAGGAAATTGAAACCAATGTGTAAATAGCCACCTGTCCGACAGAGCATCTGTTTTAGTTTTTGGAAGATCTTAGCCCACCCCCCACCCCCACTCCTACTGTTCCCTCCACCTGGAACATTATTCTCCCCACTCCTATCAAGCTCTCTTCTTCCACAGGTTTTTTTTTTTTTGTTTTGTTTTAGTGTATTTGGTTCAGGGTCTCACTACACAGCTCAGACTTGGAGTGATCCTCCTATTTGCAGCCTCCCCAGGGCTGGGATTACAAGCCTCATCTCAGGGGCTGGTTCAGCCCACCCCAGGCCAGGGCCAGTGCGTCATGTGGTTCTGGCTATTGAACACTCGCTGGTCCTTGTGCTTGCCTAAGTAGGTTCTTAGTTTACTGAGCCATCTCACTGGCCCCCTCTTCCAGAGATTAATGAGTGGCCCTTATCCAGGGGAGGGTTCAGCTTGCCATCCTCTGCCCACTCCCCCAAATCCACTGCCAGAACCCCTTTCTCGCATTACTCCTGGATTTTACTTGCCACAAATTGTGGTTATCTTTCATGGGTGTGCCTGCTCAGTGTTTCTCCCCAGACTGTACACACCATGAGGACAGGGATAAAAGTGGCTCCTGTGTGTCACATACCTTACTCAGCAGGGCACTGTGTTAGCCTCTGCACCACTAGACCCTGCCCTAGATTTGTACCAGCAGGGACCCTGGGACAGTAGTTCCAGCCAAAGAGAAAGCTGTTCTGTTGAGTTGAGCAAATCAAAAATGTGGGCATCTAGCAGCCAAAAGTCCCAAGGTCCCCTAGATGCAAGTGTGTGAGTGTATATGGGATCTTGGACACCCAGAGAGGACCTCCTGTGGAGGAGTGAGGGGCAGGCCAGAAGTGGGGCTTATCACATGCTCACATTTCCTGTCTTCCATGACACCTTAGAATTTGCAATCCGGGTGTCTTGGACACCTGACACAGTTGGGGGCTTGTTGCTTTTCACATGCCTTTTCCACTGTCTTCCACTTTCACATGGACAGAAGTTGTGAGCACCTTCTCTGCCCGTGTCCTGTTGAGCACTCTTAAGCACCACAGAGGGTTAGTAAGAACAGATTACACAGTGACAAGAAGTAGGCTTTGACTTCAGGGCTCCCTGAAGAATGATCAAATGCTGGCATTAGCCATGCACACAGCTTAGTAAGCCCCAGAGCATAGGCTAGGACGTAGCATGTCTGAGGCCAAGGTCAGAACAACTCTTGCCATATTCCACCTCTGCTTTACCCTAGGCCATAGTGCCCTGAATTATATGCCTACAGGAACAAGAACCCTAGCACCCACTCTTTTTTCTTCCTTCCCAAGAAAGTAGCACTGTTGGGTACTTAGGAGAGGAGGGATGGGTTTATGTTTGAACAGCGGGCAGGGGTGTGAGAGACAGTTGGACAGACTGAAAACGTGCCAGGGTGAGCCAGAAAGGCCCAGAAGATGCCTGTGTGTGGCGGCAGTGTGCACATCAGCCTGAGCAGGGGCACCCTACGCCACCCCTCAGGCACACCTGAAGTCAGTGCTCTGCTCAGGAGGTCACAGAGTAAACCTTCCATTTGGTAGTTAGTGACAAATCTTTCATTTTTATTTTCCTACTGGAACACTTTCATTATACATGAGAACAACTTTACTTCTTACTACAGAGCCGGCAGCCGTTACTATAGCAATATTGAAAGTATTTTGAGGTATTTTTATACAGTGAATTCTACAGACTCCCTGCCAGCTGTACAGAGCAGTTAATAGAACAGGCTGTAACCCCCAAAACTGTTTCTTTTGATTCTCTCACATCTTTTGTTAAACTCTTGAAAATTTTTAAATTCTAAAATGTAAGCCTCTTATTTTTAGGAAAGATAATAGTTTAGGAGAGATACAAATGTATTTGCCTATCAGATATTGAAAATAGCTCTGAAATCAGATTTTTTTAGTTTTTATTTTTGTGGATGTCAAAAGGATATAATCATTTCTTGGGATCTTCTGGTTCTTTTTAGAAATTGGAATGCAATCATAGATTCCCTTTGTGTGTCTGCAGGGCCTGGACAGCTTCAAAGTGAAGCAGAAATTCTTCTCTAGCGACCAGGACCCTACTCCTGCCTTCCCCGTGCCATATGATCTGCCCCCTGAGCTGTACGGGAGCAAAGGTGAGGCACAGATGCAGGGACCAGAGTGGCTGCGTTGGGTTGGAAGCGAGCAGAGCCCGGGGATACTTTGGTTTCTTCTTAGTGGAAGCCTGGCTCTGGGTCCTTTCAGGGCCAGCATGGCAGCACTCTGTCTAGTCCACCAGAGCTGTAGCCTCAACCTGGAAGATCTTGAAATGCTTTGTGGTTTCACAGTTATTGAAAAGCATGAAGAGCTTTTAGCTACACAGGGCTTCCAGGGCTTCCAGTCTATTCATGTTTACCACATTAGAAATTTAAACCAAGAAATGTTTATTTAGTGACTTACTCATTTGGGCCAAGCATGATAGTATAGGCCTATAATCCCAGCAATGTGCGACGCTGAGGCAGGAAGATCACAAATTCAAACCTAGCCCAGTAACTTGGTGACTTAGAGAGACCCTGTACCAAAAAACATTTTTTCTAAAGCGCCTGCTGCAGCAGAGCACAGTGGCCAGGGTTTGATCCCCACATGCGAGCTGAGATGGCGACTGAGACTGGGCATGGTGGTGCGTGCCTATAATCCCATCACTTGGGAGGCTGAAAACAGGAGAATCACCGCAAGTCTAATCTATGTAGTAAGACCTTGTATGCCCTGTATGCCCTGGCCTAGACTCATTAAAAAAGAAAAAAAAGGAAAAAAAAAAAAAAACTATTAAGGGCTGGGGTTGTAGTTCAGTGTGAAGGCCCAGGGTCCAATCCCTAGTACAGCCAAAATAAAATAATAAAATCATAAAATCATAAATCCATTGGAGCATTTTTATGACCACTTCTAAAATTACAGAAATTAGCAAGCAGAGTATTCATTACTTAATGTTTTCATAAGCCTCTTATTGTATATCCTGAGTGACCCCTGAACTGTCACCGCTTCTCTCAATTCTGTATGGTGTCACCCCCTGCTGCACACTGGGGTGGATGTGACCGTGAACACAGCAAATAATGGCTTAGAGAGGTCCCTGTGCCCCTCTTTGAAGACCACTGCCCTAGACTGACTTTCTAAAGGCCAGTGACCACGGTATGTTTCACAACATGGGAAGTCCCTGTGAATAGCCAGGGCCAGTCCCATGTCTACACAGCCAGCTGCCCTCATGTCCCCACCCTGCCCTGCATCTGCCCTTGCTGCCATCCTGCCCCCCAGGTGGCCAGGCAGTGCAGTCTGTCAAGTCCACCAAGTTTGTGGCATGTTCATGAAGATTAGCACTGTCATAGATTTTACCAGGATTTCCGAAAGTCTGTGATCACCCTTCCTGCTACTAAAAAATTAAAAGGAAAACCGTGCTCCAAAGCCAGGCCAGGCTGATGTGTGCGCTCCACAGCTTCCTAAGTGGCCTTGAGCAGTTGCTTTTCTAGGCCCTTGTGCCTCTTTCCACAAAATGAGTAAATGTGAGTGCCCACCTTACAGGTTGCTGGGGGGAAAAAAAAAAAAACACAATATGTCTACAACGGTACCTGTAAAGTGCTCAACACTGTGTCTAACTCAATTTACATGACTATTCCTGTTACAGTGATTGCTACTCCTGCAAAGCAGAACAAAAACACCTGCCATGAGAACTTAGGGAAAGGCATTGTAAAATCCAAAAAATGATCCAATGAAATGAAGCGGAAAGTAAGACAGAGCTGCCAACTGCTTCGTGTAGCAGTTGCTGTTTATCTGCTGTCCTGCAGGCCCACACAGACAGCCTGTCTGTGTGGGCGCTGCCTGGGTGCCTGGGTGCACACTGACAAGCAGGAAGGCCTGAGCTGTCTCCTCAAGCTGTATACAACCAAACCCACTGTGCTAACAGGAGTAGTAGGTTTTCAAGAATCTCATGAAGCAAAATTACCAGTTTTGAAAATTTATCTGATTGTGAAAAACCGCTGAGAAACCCACAGCATATCGGACAGTGACAGTTCTCAGCTCCTGTGAGTTGAGGCAGTGGTAACCATAACAGTGGTGAGCACTTCACCAAGAACTGTTCGTGCACTAGGAGCCAGTATGTGCACACGACGTGGGGTATGTCATGGCATCCTCACAGCTGCAGGCTCTGCTGCAGTTCCAAGAGGGAACCTAGATAGATGCTCACGTTAACTCGGCTCTGAGTTCTGGAGTTTGTAGCAAAAAGGCATGAGGTGGCACAACCCAGCCATAGGGAGATGGGTAAAGAGAAAGATCCTGAAGCCCACCAGGCTGTCAATCCCCAGCCTTCTGACCAGGCCTCCTCATTTCCCACCACACCTTGCCCTTGTTCCTCGTGGTGGTCTCTCTCCTCCCACTGGAAGCCAGCCTCTACCCTGCTGCCATGCACACTTGCTCATGTTCCTCTCCTGTTTGTAATCTTGTCACTAATATCCCAGGGGAACAAAGCCATCACATCGCCTTTGGTGTTGTATCTCAAACTCTGAATGCAGACAGATCGTCTATGGGATTTGATACAAGTACACACAGCCAGGCCCAGCTTGGTGTGGGTCCTGGGAAATGCGCTTACTCCAATAAGTGACCAGGGTAGGGAACCACTCCACAGACACAGTGACTGTCAGAATGCCACCCCCATGGCAGCCTGTTCATCTGGGCTGCAAGCTGCATGAGGCCTGAGTGTCTGACTTTTCTCCCCCTTATCCTCAGGACCTAACAAAGTGCCTGACATATAACTAGCACTTAAATATGCATAACTGTATTATAAGATGAATTACTCTCTCATGGAATGTTTCAGGAGGATTGCTTAAGTTTCCTCTTGGCCACTATTAAAAGTTGATTTGGTGTAGCAGGGGGTGAAAAGAAGCAGAGTCCTGGCCACACTCCTGCCCCATGGCTGTTTTTTGGCTTTCCCTCTAGTTTGTGTAGCCCTGTCAGCCAGCCCACAGTGCATACATTCTGCTCATTTATAAGGCAGAGAGATGTGGAAACAAGGCAGTTACCAGATACTTGCTTGGTCATTATCACCTAAGAGTAAATGGAGTGGTGATCGTGATGTTCCTGGTCAGTGAACCTCTGCTTCATAGATCCTGCACTACTGCAAAGAGCATCACTATTAACTATTTCATTCCCTCTGCCTTGGAAATGAAGCAGAGCTGTTACCCACGGAGCAGTAAGGTTGGTAAATAGTAGAGGCCAGAGCCCAGAAGATGTGTCTCAAATTGAAGAGAATCAGGGTTTGGTTGAGGCAGTGGGGAGTCGGGGCTGCACCCCTCACCAGCCAGTCCCTCAGCCTCTCCTGGAACTAACACACAAGGCAGGCTCACTGCCCTCCAACAGGCTTGTTAAATTAACAAAGAGAGTTTGGTTTCAGGTTTTCCAGCCTTACCAAGGCCAAAGGCAGGCAACAGTGTTCTGATAATTTGTTGCCATCGTTGGAATTCTTTTCTTGCACATCCTGCTGGGTGCTGCTGTTTGTGTGATTGCTCTGAGATTATTGAACACAATCAACAAGGCCACTGTAAGGAGTGGGTAACAGATGTGATTATTTGCCCTGCTGTCCCATGTGGAGGGCAAGGGGAATGGCCCCCAAGAAAGCAATGTTGCAGTCCACTGCCTGGAAGTCTCTTTGAGACCTGGGGAGGGGCAGTCCACGATGAGCACTGCAGCCCTTCAAGTCAGGGCTTTATTTTTAACGCCTATATTTATACCCTACCCACGTTATTATGGTGCTTCTAGCCATAGTGATGCATGGCCAGCATGATTTGATGAAGTTATTTTCCTTTTGTGGAGAATTCCATTAATGGCTGACCAAGTAGCTCAGCAGATTAATACATCTGCAAGCAGGAGTAGGAGGTAGGAGCCCGGGGTTCTATCCCCTGGGCCTGCTGTGCCGGCCCCGCCCCTTGGGCACACTGAGGCAGCAATTGAGCCTGGGCATGATGGTGCTCACCTATAATCCCAGCTCTTGGGAGGCTGTAGACAGGTGGATCACTGTGAGTCTGATCTAGTAGTGAGACCCTGAACACCCTGTAGACCCCTAAAATACAATGAAAAAGAAAAGAAAATTCAGTTAAAAGAGGAAAATTTTCTGTTTCTCGAGCACCTGCAATATGCCAGGAATGCTCACAGATGTTCTCATTAGCTTCATAGTAATCCCTGGCCATAGCATGAGTAAACATTTCCAGTTTCACGGAAGGAATCTGAGCCTAAAACCCAGTGCCTTCACTAAGGGACCAGGCAGCATGGGCATGGCATTTGGTCGCAGGTCCTCAGTGTCCTCTCAGGCATACTGACACTGTCTGTGGCCAGGCGCAAGGGCTTCATGTCTCAGCAGTGTGAGCCTTCAACAACGTCCACAAAGACTGCACTGGTTACCACTGTTGTTAGTAGCTTCCTGAAAGACAAAGCAACAGCTGCAGTGGGCTGCTCCTCTGCCACATGCTGGCTATAGTGTCTTCCGTGGACCATGATTCATCTCATTATCCCTTATGGCAGGTCCTCAACAGAGGTGCAGATGAGGAAACTGGGTTCGGCTTGATGAGGCAACTTACGCTGTACCTCAACTTGATGGCAGGGCCAGGATTGGCCTCTGGGGTCCCACTAGCCCCCCTGCCTCTCCTGGCGCTCAGCCATGTCTTAACGTGACATTTGCACCGCCTGAAGAGATGCCGTCTGGGCCCATCTAGAATACATTCTTTCTGGTTGAAGAGTTCAGCAGGCCCTGCTCTCAGCCTTGGGGAGAGGCTTTCCTGGGATCCTGTTAATATCTCTGATGTGTTCTTTCCCCAGATCGGCCATGGATTTGGAACATTCCTTACGTCAAGGCACCAGATACGCATGGGAATATGTGGGTGCCCTCCTGAGACTCCTAAAGCCCTATACAATTTGAGCATAAGATGTTGATGACCCCCCCAAAGTCTGAATGCTCTTTTTTGTACTTGTTCACATCCCTTAAAGTCTTTCCTGCACCTCTATAAACCATGCTGCAAAGATTGCTCTTGTGAACATGGGTGTTAGACTTTCAGTGGACATTATTGGTCTTCCTATTGAAAAAGTGCTATTTTCTTAACTCACATTTATTTATATGCTTTGGAAAGAAAGCAATTAAACTTCACAGTGTTAAAAACAGTATGTACATACAGAGATGTGAAATTATTCTCCAGCAGTGCAATCAGCTGCTGTGACTTAAAGCTCAACTTTGCACTGGGGACTTCCTTCTTCTCCATCTCAGAAGGTGGCCTTCAGGCAAACAGGAGTTTGTTTTGTTTTGTTTTGTTTTTAACTATTTATTTTATATTATGGCCAGCTCAGCTGGTACAGCATATGGTGCCAGAGATCAAACCACGGTCCCTGCAGTTGCCTAAGTGCACAGAACTAGTTTAACCACTTCATTTCTCAGGTTAGAAAACAAAGGCTTTTCTGGCCTTCTCTGTGTAGGTACCAGTGTCCACACGCCCATCACCTGAACCCAGCTGCAGTGAGGACCTAAAGAGGACCCTATGCTGGCAGTTGAAGCCACTGTCATAGGGCAGGCCCAATGCAGATGCCCCACAGTCAGAGCCAGGTGAAGAAGCTGGGGTGTGATGCTCCTGTCCTTGAGTTTCAGGAGGACAGTGGTGGCCACACCACATTCCAAGCAGTGCTCAGCAAGCCCTTTATCATCCTGGCATCTTTTAAATGGCCATGAGTGTTGGGCTGCTCCAGAGTAGGACCCAGCTGGCCAGGACAATGGCATCAGTGGCTGTGTGGAGCCCCATGCGGTCAGAGTGCACCTGGGGTCAGACGTGCCAGGTTTTGACTCCCAGCTCTGCCACCTGGTTGCCAAGGCCAAGCCATCTGATGCCTCCATGCCCCAGCCATCTGCATCTGAGAAGGGTCAGCTCTTGGCCTGCACAGAGCGAGAAAGGTGTGCCTGTGCCTGCTGCTACTGCCCTTAACCTGTCCCTGATGCCACTATCTGCACTTGTCATAGATCTTTCCCCTAGCCGACACCCCTAGACAACAGAGCTGTGGGGGCCCCCAGACAGAGCCAAGGTTACACTGGGCAGTCCACTGCTCCTCTGCATCCGGTGGGTGTCAGCAATGCTGCCCCTACTCATAAGCATGGGTTCAGGCAAGCTGGCCAACGAGGAAGGGCCACTGCCAGTTTTGTCAGCACCTTTACTTGCACGCAAGGGAAATAGTACCCGAAGAACAATCAGGAACACATGATGTACAAAAGGTCAGCACTTCTGCCCATACGGTCTCTTTTTAAATAGGACTGATTTGAAAACACTGTCAAGCCTGCACGTTGATGTTTTGAAGAAATTGTGCTTCAGTTATTCTTAGGTTAGGGTTCAACAGTTACTTCTTCCCACCTGAAGGCCACACCTTGCCCTCCTGTCCATGGAACAGAGCAGGGGGGACCAGCCCTGTTCCTTTTTCCTACCTGTTGGGTAGGAAACATCCAGTGGCTTTGCATAGCAATGAGGACAAACTACCACAACTGAACTTTTAGAATCTTTACAAACTGCCAACAAAGGAGACTGTGTGAGATGCCTCTCTTTCTCTCTGCCTCTGTCTCTCTTTCTATAAATAGGTATACTGTCTTTGTTCTTTTTCAGTCTTCTGTAACGTCCTTTTGTGGAAAAGGACTTGTAGTCTAAGTGAGATTTTCACCTGAGATAATGCATTCTGGCAGAACTTGCCGAGTGCTTGGGCACTACAGAGTTGCCAAGTGTGCTCCCTGGCAACCTGAAGGGTTTCACCTGCCCTTTTGGCCAGAGGATTCCATGCCCCGTCCCCTCATGAGTTGTCATAGGAAGCGGGAGGGGGGGGGGGTCTGCTGTCTGCCTCTAGGTTTAATGGAGGAGAGGAGATCAGATTTTTAAATTGTTTATCAACTTATTCCTGGGAAAAGCTGCATGTTTTTAACCATAGTGTAATGCAAGTCCACCTTGATGTCACTGGTTTGGGAGGTTGTATGTCTTCATAGCAGTTAAATGGTTCTTTTTTTTTTTTTGAGTTCTTCCTATATTCCAGTTCCTTTACTTGTGTGCTTTACCCTTAATCTTCCAGTCACATTTTGAGGAATGCATCATTGTTAGCCCTATTTTACGAATAAGGTTTAAGGGAGTTAAATTATGGAAGGTCCCTCATTAAGCAATGGAAGTTAAGACTGCTGCCTCAGAGGTGTGCACTTTCCTGTACCCATACCACACCACATAGGTTGAGCTTCCTTTTCCTAGAATCTGGGGTAGAAGTTATATGGTTTTCTTTAACAGAAGTCATTAACATTATATTCATAGAAATATTATTTATGTGTCAGACTCATTCTGTTTAAGAATATTTGATTTGATTTTTTTTTTTTTTTTTTTTTTTTTTTTTGTGGGACCAGGGTTCGAACTCACGACCTTGCACTTGCCCAGCAGGCACTTGTGCCTCGGAGCTATCTCCCAGGATTTGATTTTTTTGTTGGTCTTTTTATGTGAAATTACAAGTTGATTAGCTAAGGAAATGGTCCCTACAGTTACATGATCCATTATGAAACCATTTTTAAATGACTTGCATTATCAAAGAATTGTAGCTATAACTTTTTCCTTAAGTATTTATAAAGAGAACCCTTGGGGAATGTTTGAGTACCTTAAAAGGGAGGGGGGGAGTAGGGCTAGATATGCATGCTGTACATTTATAATGATTAGCAATTATGATTGATTATATTACATATGACAGAAATTTGCCCTGGACTTCAGTGGCCAACAATGAAATTGGTGAATCACAGTATAGGCCTAAATGTAAGATTCTGCTGATTATATGGTGACTACAGGTGATGCATAGGTTAGGTCCTGTTGTGATCTAACCTTGTTTTCAAATTTAATAGCCCATTTCTTTCAGACAATATCTAGGACAGAAGAGAAGCACAGGCTTTACCATCTCTTACTGTGATTTTTATCAACTAGCAAGTCACATCTTAAGAGGCCACTACTTATATCATTGGATCCACACACGAAACAGGAGACAGACCAGATGAGGGGCTGCTTGCAGTCACTTGCTCCCAGGAAATGGCCAGCACTGATACAACCAGAACCCGACTCTGAGCCTCTCCCAGGTCCCCTTTCCTTAGGCATCAGCGTCAACCAGCAAGTCCTGAGCTCTTTGTGTTGCGGCTGTTCCATGCTCAGTCTTCATCATAACCTTATCAGGAAGGTGTTGGTAGCCCCACTGAGAAACTTAAGACTTCGAGAGTCACACAGCTGGCAAGGGGAGAGCTGGGATCAGGCAGCGTGGCAGGTGTGCCTAACTGAGACGAGAGGCAGGCTTTGTGGACCCAAAAATGAAACCATAGGTACAGGACCACGTGTGTTTTCAACCATCATAACAAAATCATGGTTGTCATGACAGGACCAACTAGCAGCACATGAAGTCAACCAGGAACTGTTGCCTCAATGTGTGGAAGTGAGCTGCTAGATTATTCAAGCCAGGCAGAGTTGGTACAGCAGGCTCCTTTTGAGGTGGAACATGGAAAGTGCTGGGCTCACAGATGTGTACCATCCAGCCCAGTCCACTTTCCTTTTTTAATTCATATGAGTAAAGAGCTCAGAACAAAAAGATAAAGGAGAAATTACCTCCATGAGGCCTTAGTATGGGTCAGTACCATTGTGGATAATCAGATGCTGTATGTCTCCCCATGGCAAAGAAAGTGATATCACCTTCGGTTTGTTAGAGGGGAGAAGGTTCAAGTTTATACACTAGATAATGAACGAGACACATGCCTCCTCTGCAGTACCAGGCCTGTTGTGAGTAGGCCAGCGCTTCTCTCAGACTCCAAAACACAGATAATGCCCCTGTATGTGCCCTGTTAGCTGTCTGTTCCAAGGTTGGTTGGTTGGTTTTTAGTTTTGGGGGTGATTGGTTTGGTTTTTTGGGATAGGGCCTCTCTATGTAGTTCAGGCCTCTGCTGAGCCTGGGCCAGCCATGCCCTCGCTCTCATGGTGATCCCCCTGCCTCAACCTGCCAGGTGCTGGGGTTATAGGCATGTGCCACTACACCTAGCTCCATAGGTTGTTTAGAAATTAGGACAACTGTATACTTTGTTCAGAAAATTGACTTTACTCAAGTTAGAAGACTCAGTATTCAGTAATATTTTATCAATATTTTAATAAAAGGTGCATTAGTCAAGCTTTTTTTTTTTTTTTTTTTAATAATGGGAATCAGCTTAATTGTGCTTGTGAATAAGCAACTTTGCCAGGAGTCCCAGGAATGTCCTGGAGCAGAGGCCTATAGAAGCCCACCCACAGGTTCGGCCCTGCTGCCCAGGATGTGGGCACTGTTCTAGGGCAAGCTCTATACCTGGAGGTGGAAATCACCCACACTTCCAGGGTCCTAGCTTCCTCCCAGCTGCTCGCTACAGAGAAAAGAAAACACTTTGCTGGAAACTTGAGCATGAGGCTGCAGGTACCCCTGCTGCCCACTCCCAGTGTGACCCCTTCAGATTCTGGGGCTGCCCTGGGGTGGGGGTGGGGGTGACGATCTCTGGAGATGGATGGGAGATGCCCTATGTCTAGAGGGAAAGATGTGTCTAGGTATAATGTATTAATATTTTACAGAGGGACCTGCTTAGACCTTAGCTATTTTGTACAAGCTAGTAGGATTTCCTTAAAAGCACAGAGAAACCAAGTAGACAATTTTAAAAATCCACCTTTCTGCATAAGTAAACAAATCCTTGTATAACTTGGGCACTGTAGAACTGATTTTTCACATTCTGGATCAGAATCCAGTGTGAATCATGAAATTGCAATTAGTACATCACAAAATCAATTCATTGGGTTATAATCAGCCCTTTTAAAATAACATCTTCATGTGGACCACAAAGTAAAATTTTGCTTCAGTTTGCTTATCTGTGAATATAGTCAGGGTTTCAGTGTAAGAGGTATTCTTGCCTAGGTTTGCTAGGGCTCATCCACTTTGAATAAAAGTGGAAATCTGAGCAGTGGCTTGGGAGGTGACAGCTACAAAGCACTCAGGACTGTAGCATTGTGAAGTTCAGGTTTGTTCTCCTGAGACCTTAGGCAATGCCTTTGTCTTCCTATACTCACATATAAAGTGAGCCATTCTTGGGTTGTGAGGATCAGGTGAGATGGTGCTTTTAGGCGTTGGCAGAAACAAGTTTCCAGAGTGCTTGGCAGTAGCAGTACTGGGGCACACAGAACACAGTACCTCCAGTGCACTACTAGCAGTTGTTTCTGAAAGAAGAGTAGATATGAGTCCTGACTGCTGCAGGGTGGTTAGGAGACTTTTGGACCTTGAAAAGGAGCTGTGTTCCCACGGAAGTCTGTCTCTTGAATCGGCCTCTCAGAAGCACATCCCAAAACACTAGACCTCATGTATTTCCCATCTTTAAAAGGACTGGGCTTTTATTGTTTAGGGAAGGGTCTGCAGGGTGTTCAAGATCTCACTACTAGATAGGACTCATAGTGATCTGCCTGTTTAGTCTCCCAAGAACTGGAATTACAGGTGCATTCCATGATGCCCAGTCTCAATTGCTGTCTCAGTGCATCCCAGGGGTAGGACCAGCACGCAGGGCCCAGGAATCGGAAACTCCAGCCCCTGCACCTGCTTGCAGGTACCTTAATCCACTGAGTTATTTGGCCAACCTTTAGGGCTGGATTTTTAGTGCTTGCTGCTTCCTGGGACAAAGACTCGGCACATTCAGTGGGTGGAACCAGGCACAGGACTGGGGAGTCCATGTTCGTGGGAAAAGGTTGACTTGGGGAAAGTTGACTTGATGGCTGCTGCAGAAAGGCGGAGGTGAGGGTCTGCAGATTTGGGGCAGAAGCAGCTGGGTGTGCCTTACAAGCTACAGTGAAGCACTTGCACACAAAGATGTTCTTCTAAACAATTTCCTTATCATGTGGCCTATAAAACTTGCTCGTGAGACTTAAGTATGGAAAAATCTCAGTCGTGGATTGTTAAGATGTCAGTATTGCCCAAAATAGATGCAGCATAGTCCTTATCAAGATCACACATGCCTTTTTCTGATGAAATTAAGAAGCCAATTCTATACATGATGGAAACATTTTATATCAAAAACCAAAATCTTGATAAAGATGAGAAAAGTTGGAGGATTGTACTGATTTCAAGATTTAGTATGAAACTACAAGAAATTTAAATACTCTGGTATTGACCATAGGAATGGAGAAATAAACAAAATACAGATCCCTGAAGTAAATCCATTCCTATTTATCTTTCCAACAAATATCACTTGAATAAGTGGATATCCACACGAATAAAGTGAACCTCAACTCTAACCTCACACCATGCAAAAACAAACTTTAAATTGACCAAAGATGCAAATATGAAATCTGGGAAGAAGAAGAAGAAGACAGAAAACCTATGCAACCTTGCGGGTAATTCCTTCTAAGTATACAAAGGCCACCATTGATAGGAGATTAATATATTGGACTTCATTAAAATTAAAAACTTCTCAGGAAATAGATTTAAGAGTCAAGCCAAATGTAGGAAATAGCTGTAAGATACATGAGAAACAGTATACTATATACATATAGAATCCTTAAAGCTCAGTGATAGAAACCAGCTTTTTAAATGAGTAAGATTTCAACAGAGAAATGTTACAAAGAAAAATAAACAAATGGCCAACAAACACATCAGGAAAACGGAAATTAAAACTTCAGTAAGATAATGTTATATATCCACTAGAATACACTGTATTTAGAATTAAAATGGCATAAGGAGGATCACAACATCTGGAACAATTATGTATGGTTAGTCAGAACAAATATTCTGAAAAAATGTCAGGCATTTTCTTAAAAAATCTAAGTACATACCTCTTCTATGAGCCAGGAGTTCCACTTGTAGATATTTACCCAAGAGACAAGAAACACATCCACAGTTGTATAAGAATGTTCTTAACCATTTTATTTATGATGACTAAAATTTCTAACACTCTTATCTTCTACCAGTAGGAGAGTGAGTAAAACTGTGGTATATCAAACAATGAAAAATTCTCAATAAAAGATAGTACTAAGATGTATAATATGGATAAACTTTAGAAACAATGTTTACAAAAAGATGTCATGTTTCTGTCATTTTAGAGACTTAAGATAGTTCTATAAAGGCAAAAAAATTTTTTTGAAACACTCAAAACTTTTCTTCTGGGGGTACCTGGTAGGGATTTACCAAAAAGGGGCTTTTAGAAATTCTGATCTGTTGGTGATATTTCATTGATAGGTTGGTTAGTGTTTGGCTTCCTAGATGTACACATCTATCAGAATTAACCTAATGGTAGACATACCTAAAATATGTGCACTTCATTAGATTCCATATTTAATTTTATTCCAAAAGAAAAAATCAAGTAGTGAAATTTAGGTATTACAAATAATGGGAATGGACAGGAAATTCCTAAATTGTGTGTTGGAACCCGGGCTTCCAATGTGCTTGACAAGAACTCTGCCATTGAGCTGCATCTCCTTTCAAAATTCTCTTATTGGGGCCCGGCAGGATGTCTCAGTGGTCTAAAGCGCCTGCTTGGGAAAGCTAGGCAACTGCAGGGACCGCAGTTCGATCCCCGGCACCACATGCTGCGCCAGCCCTGCCCTCAGGGCAGGCTGAGCCGGCCATAAAAATAAATAAATAAACAAACAAACAAAAGTTCTGAAACAAGAAAAAAATGAAAAAATTAAAAAAAAATGAATGTTTAGTTATACAGGTCTTGCTTCGATTTGCCCTTGACCATCCAGCAAGAAAAAAAAAAAAA
>PVJA010022039.1:0-23592 GCA_004027025.1 Myocastor coypus
AAAAAAAAAAAAAAAAAAAAAAAAAAAAAAAAAAAAAAAAAAAAAAAAAAAAAAAAAAAAAAAAAAAAAAAAAAAAAAAAAAAAAAAAAAAAAAAAAAAAAAAAAAAAAAAAAAAAAAAAAAAAAAAAAGAAAGAAAGAAATGAATCTCTAGTCTTTAGAGAAGGATAATTTAAAGCCATTTACGTTACATTTTTTTTTAAAAAAGGTATTCTTTGTAGGGTACAATTTAAGATTAGCATATTAGCTGTCTTCCAACCAGCCATTAAAGCTCGAATGCGTCAAGAATGTGAAATGTTTATACATGACGGAACACTACTCTGCCATGAAGAAGAGTTCGCCGGAGCCACCTGTAGGAAAGTGAATGCACCTCGGAAGCGTAAGGTCAACTGAAATAAATCGCACATTCTCAAGCATCCGCTCCTTGCATGTGAAAACCAAGAGTATACATAATAAGAGCACAAAAACGGATGGATCACAGGAAATAGCTTCTTTGCAAAAGGGAAGGGGACCAAGGGAGGGCGCGGAGGGAGGAGGAAGAGGCACTGAATGCAGAACGAGGTCGGGCTCTGAAGCCCCTCCCCGCGAGGAAGGTCACTCTGCAATGAAACGGCCACCAGTTAGCATATTTTAAAAACTAAGACTTACCTTAGCACACAACAAAGACACTAAACAGCCCCTGTGTAAGAAAACCTCCTTCGTAGCAGAGGTAAGGACCTCTACGGGGACGCTGGTGCTCGTGACAGAGTGACCCAACACTGCCAGAGGCTGCGGCAAGGCCACGCTCCGCCCCAAGGCCCCCATGGGGGCTCTCCAGCTGGCGATGGCTCTTCCGCAACGGTGTCTACACAACGCCTGCGCGCCGCCCTCCTCCCTCACTTCTACAGACTGAGAACCTCCTAGCTCAGACAGTCCAGCTGCTCTGTTCTGCACACAAATGCCACGGGGAACCTCAGACCGACGCCCCTCATTCCCACACTCCCATTGGCGGATGGCTCTCGCAGGGCCCCTGGAAGGAGGTACCGGGAAGACCCAGCGGCATCACAGCACCCAAGAGGGCCCAAGCCTATCACTGGGCCTGAGAGACCACGCACTGCCAGGGAGGCTTGCCTACACTGCGGTCAGCATCTCACTGGGCCAGCAGCAAGAGTGAGCAAGAACTGCCCAGGCAGCCGGAAATCAGGCGGCGCTGCTAGCCCAGCAGACGCGAGGGCGCTCGGCCAACTGCAGACCCACAGCTCCCAGAGGCCCTTGAACTTCTGGGCTCGGAGGAAGAGCTGCCCCTGGGCGTGGATGGCCCTGCCGGCCCCGCTGTCATCAGGAGATAAGCTACTGCCTGGCAGGCACTCCTGAGGTCCCCAAGGTGGCGGGTGGGCGCTCTGGGGATGGACAGCGCAGCAGCTCCCCAGGCAGCGGAGATAAAGCTGTCAGGAGCTGCGCTGCAGGCTCCAGCACCACGGAGGCTTCCTGCGGCCCAGCAGATGGGAAACTAGAGCCCGGATGTGACGTTAAGCGCTTCACCCATCACTTGAGGAGAGAAAGAGGAGACACATGCTCTGGCGTGGTAGCCTACGCCCCTGGCTTCTCTGGAGGCTGAAGCAGGATGATCACTTGAGCCCAGAAGTTTGACCCCTGCGTGGGCAGCACAAGAAAATCCTTCCTCTACCCCCTCCCACCTTGTGAACTTTTTAAAAACTAAGACGGATGAATTTTAATATTGTTCTTCAGGGGCCCCGCGGGATGGCTCATTGGTCTAAAGCGCCTGCTTGGGGAAGTTTGGGTGGCTTCAGGGACCGCGGTTCGATCCCGGGCACCACATGCTGTGCCAGCCTTGCCCTTGGGGCAGGCTGAGCTGGCCATAAAAATGAGTGAATAAACAAACAAAGGTTCTGAAACAAGAATAAAAATAATAAATAAAATAAAAAATTCTTAAAAAATGTTTTAAAAATATTGTTCTTCAATTCAATAGATCCAAATTATTATCACTTCAACCTATCTTTACCATTAAAAAAGGTATTACCTAAGTGTAGTGGCACACACTCGTAGCCCTTAGGAAATCTGAGGCTAACTTAGGCAACTTTGTGGGATCCTATCTCAAAAAAGTATTTTGTAAAGAACTGAGGCAGTAACTCAGCACAATATCTGGGAGGGAGGGAGGGAGGTTGGGAGGATTTGTACCAGCCACCTAGAAGTGGCTGGCCCCTGCCCCCACAGCACACTGTCTTTTACCATCCCTGCCCTGACAGATCACTCGACCTTCTGTGTCCAAGTCACAGACAAACTCCTCCGCATCTGCAGAGCCCCATAGAGAACAGTGGGTACATGCCACCATACTGCGGACCGTGCACTGTCCACCTAGACCCACCTCGCTCAAAGGTCTCTCAGAGTTCCCTGCTTCTGTTGCAGCTGAATTATATATTATAGGTAGACAGCCGGGGCCAGGCCCTCAAGAGGACAAGATGGAAGACAGCAAGGTGACTTTGCCACTTGGAAGAGACACACTCCCACAGGGGCCAAACCTCGAGACAAAAGAGGAAACAAATACAGCTACACACTTCCCTAGGGATGGGCATCCGGGAATGATATTCTTTTTTTTTAAATTTTTTATTTTATTTATTTATGTTTTTCTTGTTTCATAACCTTTATTTGCTTATTCACTCATTTTTATGGCTGGCTCAGCCCGCGCCCTGACGGCAGGGCTGGCGCAGCATGTGGTGCCGGGGATTGAACTGTGGTCCCTGAAGCCACCCAAGCTTTCCCAAGCAGGCGCTTTAGACAACTGAGCATCCCTCTGGGCCCCAATTTATTTATTTATTTATTTTTATGGCCGGCTCAGCCTGCCCTGAGGGCAGGGCTGGCGCAGTATGTGGTGCCCGGGATTGAACCATGGTCCCTGCAGCCGCCTGTAGGCGCTTTAGACCACTGAGCCATCCTGCTGGGCCCCGGGGAATGATATTCTAAGTAGGTGTGGTCACCTTGAAAGAGCCCAAATGAGTCATTAGCCCAACCCCTAGCAGGAAAAGTCACTGTCCCATACTCATGCCCGACTGCTGTGTGACTCATGACTCGCTTCCCCATTTGATTCTGATTTAATCAGTTTTACCTGAGGATGGTGCTTGTAACCTTATTGACTGACCATAGCTTTGTCCCACCTTATGCCCACCTAAGCGAGTGTCCATGTTCTCCACCACCTTAGACCTGTCTCACCTCATGGTTTTACTCTACAAAAGTCTCTGGAAGAGACAGCTTCCTGGAGACAACCCGCTTGAGCCCTCCTCCAGTCCCTCTCTGACAGAAGCTTTCTCCCCCACCGCTCCCACAATAAATATATTCTGCTTTTAACCTCTGTTGTTCCTAAAATTCATTCTTCAGTTTTAGAGAACACTACCTCATCATCCCAGGTACCTTTCAGGCTGGAGGTTTTATCATTTTTTCCCTTTATCACTTCAGGCAGTCAAGGGCAGGGACACCTGATCCACTGATAGTCCGGTCTGCAAGTGTCCCAGGGCAGACCACAGGGATAGTCAGTCCCCAGGGCCACCAAGGGCCTTAAGAGCTCCCACTGCTGCTTCCTGGAAGTTTCCAGGGCCAGACCAGCATCAAGTTGTTTTCCCAGCAGGGCCTGAGTTCACCTAAACTGAATGATTTAAGTTCTCTGCCTTTTAGCCCAAAGCAGAAGTTCTTTCCAGAACCCCAAGCAGACCTTGTACTGTCTCATGCAGATTCACTCTACCTAGGAGTTCCCAGTCAGTGACTGTTTTTTTTTTTTTTTTTTTTTTTTTTCCGGGATCGGAGTTTGAACTCAGGACCTTGCAATTGCCAGGCAGGCACCTATGCCACGGAGCTATCTCCCCAGCCTTGAGTGCCTGCATTCTGCAAATGTTTCTTCAGGCCCTGGGGCTAAGCCCAAGAAGGCAGAGGTGACATTCGGGATGTGGCAGACCAGGCTGCTGCCTCCACGGGCTGGTGACCCCTTGGAGAACAGCAGTGAGGACCAGCAGACTCCATGGCCACACGCAGCCAGGGTCCTGGGCCCTTCTGAGGCGCTGGCTCTTTTAATTCTTGGGACACCCCTGAGAGCAGGTCCCCACAAAGCTCCCATTTCACAGATGTGGGAACAGGGCACTTGAAGGAGTCGCCCAAGCTCCCGGGCTCACGAGCTGGTGGAACAGGTTTTACTTCTCCTTCTGTCTTCCTAAGGCGGCTTTCCTGATGTATAATTTGCCATAAAATGAAAGGAGTCCAGCCAGGTCATCCAGACAGCTCCACTCACCCGCGGCCTTCGTCTGCCTACCTGCCCTCCTGCCCACCTGCCCGCCTACCTGCCCGCCTATCTGCCTGCCTGCCGGCTCCCTCACTCACTCACCTTCCTTGAGCCCATTTCCAGACAGAAGCTCTGCTCTGCAGAACAGGTAGGGGACCCTAGTCACACCCCAACCTGATAAATACCAATGAAATGGGGGCAGGGGCAGGCGGCAGGGAATGACACAAGTCCAACACCCAGGGCACCGGCATGGGGACAGGTGAGAGATTTACACATCCTAAAGAGACAACGAAGTACAACTGGCGCCCTCGAATGGGGGCGAGGTCCCCGTCCCCAGAGCTGAACGGAGCATTTGCAGAGGTGGGGAGCTGGCTGAGCATGCTGGGTTTAATGTGAGGCTGGATCGATCACTCAGCGCCCAAAGCGCAGCAGAGCAACAGGCCAGCGTACGGGTTACCAAGACGAGCCTTGCATGGTGACACGCACCGCAGGGGCCCTGGGCTGCGCAGCCTCGCACAGAGCATTCTGGCGCCTTTCCCTGGACATGGCAGGGCAGGACAGCGCTGCAGGCCCTGCAGAGGGAACGCCCCCAAGAGCGGGTGCAGGGCACTGAGTGCCAAGAGGCCACCTCTGCACCTGTCCCCTCTCATCGCCACAGCGCACCGCGGTGCCCTCCGAGTGCCCATCGTCTACTGCCTGGGAGGCCCTTGTCTCCAGAACTGTGACCACACTGAGTCTGTTCTGGGAACCAGACTCTGCTCTGAATGTGACCCAGGGCAGGGCAATGGCAGGGAAGCATCGGCGATGGCAGGAACACTGGCCCAACCCCAAGGCCGGCAGCTGCCCTGCAAATAGAACCCCTGGAAGAAACTCAGCCTCTGCAACGCAAGACACCCCTGTCACAACCGACCCATGGTGATCCGCGCTGCCTGGCCAGTGCTACTCAGCTGCAGAGCTCTCTTCCAGGGTCTGCCGAAGAAAACATGGGTGCCTTTGAAGTGAGCCCCATCAGAAACCTTTTATGACTCTAACAATCCCGGGGCACTGAGTGGACTTTTGTTGGCCTTTAAACTCCCTGCCAAGAGTGGAGCCCAGAGCATTTATGACCTGATTTCAACGCCCTAGCTCTCTGAGGCAAATCTCTCTCTCTCTCTCTCTCTCTCTCTCTCTCTCTCCCTCTCTCTCTCCCTCTCTGCCCCTTCCCTTTCCCCTCTCCCACCCTCCCTCCCTCTCTCTCTTACACACACACACACACACACACACACACACACACACACACAGTTACGGAATGCATGCCACATCTGAAGTAAGGAGCAGCTTGTTAACAGTGACAACAGTCCGGTAATTGCTGAGTCCCATTTCCGGTTCTCCAGCTTCCTTGAAGACCAGTGTTTATGATTACATCCAGATGGATGGCAGGGGCTGGTGTCAGAAGCCATCGTGGCCCCATCCTCTGGCATTGTTTCTCTTAACTTCCTCCTCCTCAGCCCTACCCGTGGTCCCTCAGCTGGCCACGCTGGCAAGGGCCCCTTCTGGGCATTCCCACTGTCCCAGCTCCCACATCCAGCGGTGCCCGCTGCTGCCACCCATCAGTCCTCCTGTGGTGATAGGCCCTGGCCCATCTCCTCTCAGCCCTCGACTAGATGGCCTGAAGGGAAAAAAAAAAAACTATGTTCCAGAGCCCCAAAAGACACAGTTATTTCTGTAGCCACCTACAAAAGTTGGCTTCTCACATCTTTTCTTTTTTGGCCTCTCAGTCATATTTACTAAATGGTACAGCCATGATTCCAACAGCAGGCTTTCTTGGGCACATGCTCTTGCCGTGAGACCACTGCATCTCAACAGAGAAACACAGGCGAGTTAGCCAAGGGAATGGAGACAGCGGTGTGGGCCAGGAAGCCCCACAGCTCGGAAACTGAGGAGAGGGTGCTGGACACCGCAGGGGGCACCGGAAGAAAAGGTTAAGTGTCCCCAAATCTGTCTACTTACTGGACACTGGGCCATGCATTCACTTAGAGCAACTGACTGCAGAGCACGAAGAAAACCGAAAGCTCACCGAGGGCCAAGCTCCCCCAGGGGCTGCGAGCCTGGGCCACCGCATCCCCAAGGACTATACCGGGAGCGCTGAAAGGGCCTCCTCCCGACACTGGCAGAAGTGGCGCGCACTTCCTCTTGCAAACTCGCCCAGCGCACACCAAGGCTCCTGCTCTGGTCTTGGCTCCTGGAAGCAAAGGACTACGAGCAAAGGCGCAGGGCCGTGACTTCCTTTTCTAGAAGCGCAGCTCTCTCCAGAGCTTTGCTTTGCGAGCTTGTAATTCCACTTAGAAGTGTGACCTAGAAGCTTCTCTCTGATTAGAAGCAAACAGCGATGATCACTTCAAGCTAGAGCAAGATGTGGCCTCTGTATGTTCTCTTAAGTCGTTTTTAAGCAGAGGCGGTCCATCCCTACAACTGGCACGTGCTTAGAGAGCAGGACGGAGTGATGATGTCACCGTGGCCATTCGCCGCAGAGTGAATCCCACACATGCGCCCAGCCACTGGGAGGCAAGCCTTGCGCTCCTGTCAGCAGAAGGACGGTAACGTGGTTAAAGATAGGCTCTTAATCATGTGTTGCTTTTACTGCTTGTAGAAATTATTATTATTATTATTTTGTGTGTGGTACTAGGGATGGAACTCATGACCTTGTGCTTGCCGGGCAGGTACTCATCCTACTGAGCCATATCCCCAGCTCCTGTATAAATTATTTTTTTTGTCTTTTTTTTTTTTTTTTGAGGCAGGGCCTCACTATGCAGTTCAGGCTGGCCTTGAGCTCACTTTTGTAGCCCAGGCTGGTCTCAAACTCACATCGATCCTCCTGCCTCAGCCTCCCGAGTGCTGGGATTACAGGCGTGCGCCACCACGCCCGGCTCCTGTATAAATTATTAAGATCAAGTTTGTTAGGTAACTCCACTGAACACAGGGGTTCAGAGTAGGACCCTGAAAAAGCTACCACAATACTAATAAACTCAGACCTGGTCTAATCTAAGTATGGGCATCTTACAGTATAAATAAACATAGAAATATACACGCTGCATATAACAGGTACACAGCCCTATGTAAATATTTTTACAATGTGCCCTACTCGCATTTATTACAGAAAATCTGAACCAAGACTGAAATATTATGCAGCCACAAAAAGAAACAGATATTTATAATGTACCCGAATCTCACATTGCACTGTGCCAAAGAAGGCAGACATAATAAGAAGCCATGCAAAACGTGACTGTATTGAAACACTTCCTTCTGTTTCAATACAGGGATATCGAAAACACCAAGCAGGGAGAGCCCCAGGGAGAGCTTGGGCTGGGCTTGTTGGGCCTGCGGGTGGTGACCGTGGGGGCGATTACGAGGCATGGAGTTCTACTGAGCGGGACAGGGCTATTTGGAACTAAGCAATGGGGTGAGTAGGTTCTCCCCGAAGCCACTGCAGCAGCTGCGGGTGCACGCAGACGCAGACCCAGCTCCTGCGGGCTTCCAGGAATCTCATGAACCTTTAACAAAAGACCCGGGCAGACAGAACCAGCGGGGACCATGGAACCCAGCCAGTCCTGTCTGCACACGGGAGAGAGTGAGGTCCGGAGCACCACGGAACCGCCCAGGCCGCAAGCCTAGCAACGGCTCAGAGCTCCGCCCAGAACTCCGCCCCGGCTTCTCCTCCCCCAAAACTACCACAAGACTGGGGGCGGGGCTTCCCACCTGCTGCTCCCGCTACTTGGTGGGCTGAGGCAGAAGGAGCAAGAGCCATTCTGGGAGGCCAAGGAAGACCTGTCCCCAAAAGATCAAAGCAGACTAGTGTAAAGCTTGTTAGACAGGCGTAACACTATGCGCTTCTATCAATGAGCACCTTGCAGATTATTGCGTGAGCCTCTCGCGCAGCCACCTAGACTCCCGGATGTGTCGCTGCAGTATCAGCAGTGATCCTAAGCCCTAGTCCTTTTCCGGCGCTCGCTGTGTGTGTAGTACCTCCCTACATTTCAAATTCATTCATTCTCATTCCAGTGAAGGAAGTACAGCTATGAACACATTCATTTTACAAATGGGATGTAACCGGCACAAGCTTGCACAGTAGGGCAGCCATGAAACCCAGACACCCAAGTCTGGTGCTTCCAGAACCTTCCATCTCCAGCCCAGTCTACCTACCAGAGGCCCTCCTGAGGGAAGCCTTGAATGCTGCTGAAGGAAAGCTAAGTCACAACCAGGAGACAGACGGAACCCTAACATGACAGCCACTCTTCCCAACCGCTCTCTTTTTCTTCTTTCTTCCAACTTTGTATGCATATATCTGGCAATACGGACAACTAATTTGAAGACAATGCTATGCAGTACAACACATACTGTGAAATTCACATTATTTTTGTTTAGTGGAATTCTCTCTTTTAATAACTATTTTGAACTGTTTAAAAAATAAAGTTAAAAATAATAATAGAAAAAAAAAAGCATTGTCCTCCCTTCAAAACATAAGAATATCCTGTTTCCCTCCCTGGGTGACCCAAGGAAAACAGAAAGAATGGACCTGAAGCCTGGATACTATAAAAATCCATTCCCAAAATACAAAACTTAACCTCAACACCTCAGTCTCCAAATAGGTGTATAATCCAGTAAGTCTTTTTTGAAAATGAGCTCAAATCAACTCAAAGGAAAACACCCATCTTTCCACTCCTTGCCTGTCCCCCAATTAAGAAGCCTCGCTCTGCACTATCTATAAAGAGATGGTTACCCAGTGCAAAATGCATCATAGATGACCTGTCCACCATTACAGGATGGGACACTTGAGAGGGACCTGGATTCTGGCCTTCTCTGGAGACTAGGAGGCCTGGCTCCCCCAAAGCCTAGTGTGCCAGGTGTGTGAGCTCTCGTTAAGCACCCGCCCACCCTCCTGCCAAATCCGCCTGACTCCCATAAGCTCCAGGTCAGTGTTTCCTTTACACAGGGCTTTCATGGGAGGCCTGGGTCTGAGATAGGTTTCTAAAAATGTTGCCGGGCGTGCTGGCTCACGCCTGTAATCCCAGCACTTGGGAGGCTGAGGCAGGAGGATCGCTGCGAGTTCGAGACCAGCCTGGGCTACAAAAGTGAGCTCAAAGCCAGCCTGAACTGCACAGTGAGACCCTGTCTCAAAAAGCCAAAAAAAAAAAAAAAGCATCATTTTGTACATAATGTCTCCATTCACAGCAAGGATTGAAAGGAAATGTTTCAGGCACTTAAAGGACTTGTCAAGCAGGGCTCTTAATTAAACCTGGCTCGGGTCAAAAAGAAAGTGAGTATGATTGCAGGCCGGTCTTGGGTATGACGGATTGAATCAGACCTTCATTCTGACCAAGAGGCAGAATACGATCCTTCTTGGAAGCCTGTATGTTACCCACCAAGTGAGTAAGTATTCCATTTATAGCTGCTGAGGGTCACACGTTCAGGCATCCTTCACCCACCACCCTGCCCCGCCACCCACTTGTGTGCATACACACACACACACCACGTCCCCTCGATATTGAATTTCAGCCTCCAGCAAGCCAGACTTTTTCCACTGGTTTGGTTTGGGATGATTCCTGAGCTGTAGGCTCGCTTCCTGGCAGCCGGCAAGGGGAGATTGTGTGGTCCCCCGAAGGATTCTGGGAAGGATAGGACAGGACAAGAAGAGGTGGACTCTCTCCTGGGTTTTAATAAACTACCAAAAAGAGCTCATATTTCTCAAAGTGCTTTCTTCTTCTGTGACTAACACCGGGCATAAATATAAAGTGTTTCTCTTATCCCAACGATAAAACAAATCGTTTTCACACTCAATGTGCTGAAAACCCAGGTGCACTTGCCTGTACACCCCTGCGACCCCAGCCTTCAGGAGGCCGAGGCAGGCGGGCTGTAGCCTGGAGTCTGCGCTCAACCTAGACAACTTATTACAGTACATACCAAGGTGGTCCTGTCTCAAAAAAAAAAAAAGATACTGACATTTGTCTTATATTGGTTGTTTGATATCTTAGTTTGGCATTTTGCAAGGGGAACAGTACGAAATATAACACTTTTTACAAGATTATTTTATAATGCATCTACACACCAAAAACCAAAGACTCCAGTTGGGGGCCTGGATCTCACAGTAATGTCCTGCACAAGTTCAGCTAGAGTCCACGTCCAAGTGGAGGCCAGCAGCCCACAACAGAGTCTCATGCCAGTCCGCTTCACACATCTCTGCTCGGAAGGCCCAAAGGTCAGCAGTGGAAGCCAGGAGGTCTGTGCCAGAGCCATTCTCAGCAAACGGGGCTGTGAGCTCCTCCTCCACCAAGAACAGCCCAGTTCATCTGCAAAGCCAGCATGACAAGGTCCTGTCAGCAAAGCCAGGGGCCCCTGCAGCTTCCCTGGGAGTCTCTGCCAGTTCCCGATAACCTCTTCCTCTCACGCTGCTGACAACCCTCACGTTGTTTACAGACACCGCCACACTGCTCCGGTTCAGCTGGGTGCTACAAACTGACTAGCCACTGCCATCCACCACATTTGACGCAAGCAGCTGTCAGTCTAATCCAAAAACTCTTGGCAGCTTCTTTTGAAAATCTGAATCTCAAGCCACAAGCAAGCCTTGAAGCAGAGAGCTATATTCTCAGAAGCTGGGAGGCCATCCAGGGCTTTTTGGTCGTGAGAGGCCTGTGAACATCTCAAGGTGCCATCTCTGGCCCCTCCCTGTAGCCTTCCAAAAGCTGCATGTGACTGATCTCGGGTTGGACCCGCTGGAGACTCTCCTTACAACCTTGGGATGAGTAATCTGTTCTAAAACCCACATCTGTAGGGTGGAGACTCCAACCGAAGAGGCACAAGGAGGCTCAGCATTACTTGGACCTGGGAAGGTAACAAGTGACAGACAGCAAAGGCAGGCAGCAAGCCAGAAGAGCGCCACCAGGAATACTAGCAGGAGGCTGGTCCCACGCCAGGTGTGGCCGCCCTGACCAGTGTTCAGTGTGGGCTTTGGGTGTGGCTGCAGACCACAACATCTTAAACCAAGAGAGAAGAGAAAAATTACAACTGTGACGCACAGGTACATATTAAAACTCAGAAATAAGGATGGTGGAAACCAGGCTCCAGATTCACCAGGCAAAGCCAAGTCCAGACCTATGGGGGAGGCGGGAAGGGGCGGAGGGAGGACTCAGGGACTGAAGAGGCCCAGGGAGACCAAGAGGAGAGGCCAGGGCGACCGTGGCCACGTGGCTGCTCCCTCCTCTCCCCGGATTTAGGTTAAGGTAAGGAGGGGCCGAATCTACTCTGCTCGCCTAGCTGCACCCCGAGACACAGGCTTGGAGGCCAGGAGTGCTGGGAAGGTGAAGGAAGGGACCCAGCAAACCCAGAGGCCCCGTGTTCCTGCGAGGCTGGGCGCCGCAGCGACGGCAGGCAGTGCCGACACAGGCATCAGGCTGGCAGGTTGCTCCTGCTTCTCCTGCTGCTCCCTGCTCTGCCAGGCCACACGGTTCCACCCTGAGAACGCCTTCTATGGGCCCCACAAAGCCTGCTGGCCATTCCTAGAAGGCCCTTCTGTGTGCCCTGGGATGCCACTGTGCGCTGGGACCAGTGTCGCCTATTCTGGCCCAACACCTGTCCTCTGTTTGAGGCAAGTCCTGTACAAAGGATGCTCTCGGCTCCACACCCAAGCCATGAAGAAGAGCCCTGACATCCATATCACTGCCCAGTGTGGGATCAGACAGCACCACTAGCGTCTGAATACCACCTCAGGGACCCTTGGTCTCAGGATCCCGAGCCACCTGGCCTCGAGAGCAGGTGGAGCCAAGAGGCGGCAGCCTCCTGGAGCTGTGGGTCCGCAGAGGAAGCGGCTGTAGGGGGGAACCCACCAGGAAGCAGGGAGATCCGGTAGACAAAGCCTCAATGCGCAGCGTGCGCAGTCTCCTTCAGGCCAGAAAGCTCCCGGCATCCTCGGCTCCGCCCCACTACGTGGGCAGTGCTCCCTCACCTCACTGTTGCCGGCATTGCGCAAGGTCTGCAGGGAGGCAAAATCGCTCCTGGCTGAGAACCACTGTCCTGAGAAAACACAGCTCCAACCTCAGGCTCGGGTATGCCCACCCCAAGCAACCTGTGCCTTCGGACAAAGGATGTATTGCCTGCTGATCTGGGCATGCTGTTTGCTTTTTAAAGTAAAGTTATCAGTGCTCCTTAGGCATGTAGAAGACTAGACCAAGTACAGTACTGGACAGAGTTCCAGCTCGGAAAAGTTGATTTAAATATAAACCATCCAGCCAGGGGTGGTGGCACACACCAGTTATCCCAGCACTTGGGGGGCTGAAGCAGGAGGATCACTGTGAATTTGAGGCCAGCCTAGGCCACACTGCGAGTTCAGCTAGGTTAGCCTACCTACACAGCTAGCTCTCAGGGGGAAAAATTCATTATTTTTGAAACAAGTCTCACACTGCTAGAAAGAGGATTAGCTTCTAAAATGATTCCTTGAGCCTTTCTCACTGAACTTTGGTGAAGCAGGATCTTTTTTTTTTTTAAAGAGACATCTATTTCTTTGGTACAGGGTCTCATCACACAACTTGGAGTCTTAGGGATCCCCTTGTCTCAGCCTTCCCAGCACTGGGATGACAGGCGTGAGGCGCCGCGTCTAGCTCTGGCATGCCCACTGTACCAGAGTCGGCACCGCCTGTGGTATCGGGGATCGAACTGAGACCCTCGCGTTTGCCAGGCAGGTGCTTAGACTGCGGAGCTATCTCCCCAGCTCTGAAGCAGGGCATTTATCCAGCTCTGGGGGTCTCAGCTCAAAGCTATGTCAGCAAGATGTCACCTAGGTGAAGAGAGCAGACGGCAGCCTCTGCTCTGCAGATTGGAAGCCAGATCTGCACGGTGCATGCGAGCTCCCAAACAAACAGCTCCGTCGTCACCCCGCAGGAATCTAGACTGTACCAGAAATAGACAAAAGGCCAGAAAAACGGCGTAGGAGACCGAAGTGACCCGCAGCATGCACGGGGGAGATTCCCTGGGAACAAAGTCCTCCCTAGAGCTCTGTGTGGCACCTTCTCCCAGCACAAGACTCCCACTTATGGCTCATCAGTTCTCACCATCACACCAAGAAGCAGCAGGCTGCCTTTCTAATTTGTATTTGGCAGCGCGAAACATTCTCCTGGTTCCAGTCCACAACCAAAAAGCAGCAACCCTTGGGCCTCGGTCATCTGACTTCTGTCTGCTCTGGATGGGGAAGCAGACGCACTCCTGATGACTGCCACACAGAGGCCACCTTTGTCTTCTTCGCAAACTCACATGAATGCCACGTCCACTTGCGCTCCCCAGAGCCAGAGCCTTCGGGTCTGCACTCCCCACCTGCATAGCCTGGACTGCCCACTGAGTTCACCAGAGGATCTGGTGGGCCAGATGAACTAACTGAGTGTGTGTCTGGCCCTTGCTAAGTGTTCAGTACATGGAATAATAGAAATAGCAGATTCGCTGGGGCTGTGTGAACAGGCAAATTTGCCCAAACTGTCCCCCAAATCCTGCATACCCTAGATCTCAGCTCTGCAGCCTATTTCCTTCCATGGACAGATACACCCTTGCTGAGTCAGCACCACTGCCATACAAAGATCTTACTTTTTTTTAAGGTCGTTTTGTCCCAGGCTATGCTATGGTAAGAATGCACACTGCTGTCCTTTAAAATAAGCTTCTAAGAGTCTGCCTTCGGCAAGGGACCAGCTCCTTAGCTTCATCAAGGGGTTCATCATATGGCCAAGGAAACCCTTCCAAGCGCCTTGGATTCTTCCAAGGAGATCGAGTTTCATTATTTCACCTGCACACGCCAGCTCAAAGATTCACACCGAGGATCTGCTGGAGGTTTACGAGGCAAAGGGGATTTTACGAGACCCTGAGGTTGAACACCCGGGCTGGGTTTCTGAAGCTATCATTTGATGATAGATCTGGGGTAGAGTAACATGGGCAGCGCTGTCCACCCTGAGAGAAATGCCAGGAAGCTGCTGGAAATACAGTGACTACAGAAAATGAAGATGAAGCCCCATGCTGGTCAAGGGCCCTCTTAATCCCTTGAGGGTTTTTTAAAGCCTGGGTTCTTTTGTTGCTGTTCCCCCCACCCTACCCCACCCCACCCCCACTCCACAGTCCTGGGGATTGAACTCAGGACTCCACACAGGTTAGGCAAGCTTTCTTTACCCACAGAGTTACACCCCCAGTTCTCTCTTCTTTTTATTTTCATTTGATTTTATTCTAAGATAAACTCTCACTGAACTTGCCTCTAATTTGCGCCCTTCCGCCTCAGCTGCCCAGGTAGCTAGGACTGCAGGCACGCACCACCACGCCAGCCTAGGGCCTGTCCTATTTCAGGAGCACCTGCTCTTAGTACAGTCACGATATGCCAAGCCAGAGTGACTTTTGCTCTCTATTGTCATGGAGAGCTCATGACTTCTATTTTAATGTTAACATGAATAACTGGAAAATAATAACTATGATGAAAAGACAGCTGCACAGGTAACCCTTCATAGCATAAGCAGAGAGCTCCTGATTTGCTTGCGCTTGGTGCTAGTGAATTCACCCAAGCAAGCGCAAGGACCTGGGTTCAATTGTTGGCATCAAAAGATTTTTGTTAAAAAAAAAAAAAATATTGCATGGAAAAATTCAGCCCTAACTTCCTAACAGAGTATGTGTCATCTGATGCCCTCCTGATAAAAACCTTGGAATGGACAAGAAGAGCATCTTTTAAATATTTTATACTGTTATCACAGGACTCGCGAGGCTGAGGCAGGAGGATCAGTGTGAGTTTGAGACAAGACTGGGCTACAAAAGTGAGCTCAAGGCCAGCCTGAACTGCACAGTGAGACCCTGTCTCAAAAAGACAAAAAAAAAAAATAAATAAAAAATAAATAAATAAATAAATAAAATATATATATATATATATATATATATATATATATACACACACATATATAACATGTTCCAGCCTTATGTGAAAGAACGCTAGTGAATATCGCTGTAGAATCTGAAATACAGCTGAGTTCAACTACCCAAGGCCAGAAGGAAATTCTTTCAGCTAAAAAAGCAACAGTGCCGTGAGAGATGGCCACAGACTTGAGAAGTTCTCAAGGTCTGAGAACGCTGACGCCAGATTTACAGCCTGCACCTGAACTTCATAACCTTGAGGCTGAACTTGGCACTTGCTTTTGGGCAAAACCCCGAAGAATGAAACTTTTTTTGAAAACACAGCTGGCACGATAGTCAAAACAGCTTTCCGATGACCCTTTCCCCAGGAGGCAAGTCTGTGTGAAACGGCAGGGAGGCTGCTTCCAGTCTTTATCTTCTGAGAGAACTGTAAACAGTTCAAATACATTGCCTGCTGAAGATCTCACTTCTTAGCCCGGTGTGGTGGCCTATGCCTGTAATCTCAGCACTCGGGAGGCGGAGGCAGGAGGATCGCCTTGAGTCTGAGACCAGCTTGGATCCACGGACCCTGTCTAAAAATCAACACACCCTCCAAAAAAAAAAAAAAAAGAACTCTACTTCTTTACAGCAAATGCTGCACTTGTGACATTTAGGAACGTGGCCTTGGTAAGACACGAGTTTGCTAGAACGTGGCTGTGACTGATTCAGCCCACAGTCAGCTAGCAGGCAGACAAAGGCAGCATGGAGTGGAGGACCACTTAGGCGACCCTCCTTGAAACAAGACCGGTTGTCTCCACGTCGGCTGGGCCTGATCCTACTTCCACGTATCAAGGTGTACAGAGCTGGCAAGGATCTTTCCTTATCCTTTCAGTTGGCTTTAGGCAATACATACTGATCCGAGGTGCTGGTGGTAGTCTCTGAAGATGGCACATGTGTTTCCCTGATAACTGACACCTGCTGCTCTGTAACATGAGCCAAGTTGAGACAGGACGAAGATCCAATGTATGCTCCACACTGTCTACTGGGATCCAGCCTAGAGGCAGAGGCTATGACTTCCTGGGCCTTGGAAGATCACACATCAGAGCTGAAGCACCAGACCCCAAAACATCAGACACTATCTAAACAGTACACTGCAAGTTACTCTTCCTGAACATCCTTCTTTCTGCACAGTGCAGAGGTCAACACAGGCCTCCTACCCAGCCCCGCTCACAGTGCTCACTTACTCCCCACAATTCTCAAGCCATTCATCCTCAAGCCACTCCTCTTTCTCGACTGAATAAAACTCAGGTTTGGCCTTGGGCTGGGGCCTTTGTGCCAGATAGCCATCACCATGGGTAGACTGAGGACCCGTACGTGGAAGTACGCTTTGTGTTCTCACCATGAGTTGCACCATAAGTGGAAGATCAGGGTTAACGCGGTGGGATTCTAATAACTAACCCATGGGATTACAAATACTAGCTTCCTAGACTGTTACGAGAATCAGGAAGGGATCTGTGCATGTGACAGAGAGTCATCACAGCAGGGAATGGTCCACAGCACAGCAGGCTGGATGTAGTCAGGCACCGCAGAAGGAGAAAGGATAAACCCCTGCCAGGCCACACCCACGGGGGCCCACCTGTGCCCACCGGCTTCACCTCCCCAGTCACACAGAGCCATAAACCACCAACAGAATAATCCAGTGTCACCCACCCATGACCCAGGCACCCCTCAGAGCACAGGTGGCTTTGGGAGGACATCTAGATATAAACCTTAACAACACACACGCATGTGATTTATAAAGGCTATGTTTCCTTGGGTTCTGCATTTATAGACTCAATACACTGTGAACCTAGAACATTTCTTACAAAATTAGGCCTGTACTGAGCACGAACACACTTTTGCTCATTGTTCCCGGAATAATACCATTTAGAATGCCTTTTTTTGTTTTTCCTTCTGGTCTGTCTGACGATGCCTTCAGGGCATGGTGGAAGAGCCTTGTAGAGCTGGGGATCGAATCCAGGTCCCCCATGCCTGACTGCATTTGCCTGAACAGACACTTTAACAACTGCGCCAGTCTGCAGGCCCCTGCCCTGAATAATATAATTTAATATCTTTGTAATGTGCAAATTGTATGCGGTATGATACATAAGCTAAAGAAGATTTCTAGTATTGTATTGGGAAGGATGCGTGTAAGCTCTATACAAATTCGGTGCCACTCTACGTCCAAAGCGTGGGTGTGTCACTGCCTCAACTCTTGGGCAGCCCTGAACCCAATCCCTCACAGGCCCTGAGGATGACTATATGCTGGATTTATCTGATTTAGAGGCCAGCTACAAGAAATGCTCCATCTCTTTATACTTGAGAGATCCCAGCTCCCCTACCTGTGGCTGAGATGGCAGATACAGTCTGTGCCACACACTCGGTGCCACACACAGGAGCCAGGGGATCTTGTCATCCAACACAGAGTGCCCCAGAGGGAAAATTAGTATGTGGAGGAATCCTCTGACTTGCTCTGCTGTACAACCTTGGTGGTAAAAGCAGAATACAGGGTGTCTCCCCAGGGCTGGGAACCAATCCTAAGTGGGCTGTAATTAGGAAGGGAAGGGAGAACTTGATGAGGGGCTTGGTGGAGACAGGACAGGGCATCTGGCTGGCTCCCAGCAGCAGCCAGCGTGAGAGGGGTCAGCGGCAGAGTCCTGGCCCCAGGGAGCCTCCAGCGGCACTTTCCCAAAGGCCCCTTCCCTGACTATCGCCTGGGGAGTCAAGAGGGAAAGACTGCCGAGAGGGAAGGACTGCTCATTTGTGCGGGATCTGTCTCTCTCTTCCAAAGGTTTCATTTGTTTGTCTTTTTCTGCTGCCTAATGCCACATAAGCAGCTCTCATTTTATTTTCAAAGCCTGAGGCCAGAAGCCATAAGAAGCAAGCAGTAAGCCATAAGAAGCAAGCCCTGTCTGTTGGTTAGCTTAGTGGTGTCAAGTGGGGCGACGCGACACCCCACACACACTCACACTTGCTGCCTGCACTGGTTGTCCTAACCAAAATTTGGGGAACGCCGGCACCTGGTGATTAGCAGTTAGTCAAACCCTACAAGGCAGGTCGGTTCCCACAGGAGGCTGGTCTGGCTGACACTGTCAAGGGTGCTGAGGATGACAGACATTCGGATAGCGTGCCCTTGCCCCAGCTGAGAGCACCAGGTTTAGGAGCCCTTCCGGGCTGGCTGGGTCCTCCTGTGGAAAGTCAGAGGACAGAGCCCGGTACCAGCAGAGGCAACACGCCCGCCCGTTGCTGGCTGAGGGGCCCTTTGTGCTTGTCTCAGCCACCTGTGCCGTGGGGGTCTTTGAGACCCTGTGTTCTCTGCAAGGGCAGGCTGGGCATCCCCAGGTTGAGTATGTGCCACCTCTAAGAGAAGGCTGAAGTTCCCGGGGTCACAGCATCAGAACAAACAGAAACAGAAGCAAGCCTCCCTGGATGGCAGTGGTACCAGCTGCTGAAGGTGAGGGCATTTTTACCTACCGTTCAACTCTTTCAAAACCTTTATTTCAAACTCCACAGAAAGACTTCCTGGGTTAATAAATAATAGGCTGAAATCCACCCACAAGCCAGGCCATGGCACCGCCATGGCACACTGGGCGTGGCAACTGAGCAACAACTATTGTCCTGGGTCAATTCACCAGGACACAAAGGAGAAACTTTTTTAAAAATCCAGAAATAGCAGAGTACAGTGGTGCAGGTCCACAGTCCCGGCACTCAGAGGCTGAGGCAGGAGGATCACTGAAGCATCAAGGCAGACCTGGGCTACATAGCAAGTTTAAGGCAGCTTGAACTAAACAGCAAGACACAAAACATGCAGGTTCCCAAGTGTCCACCGGATCTCCGGGCAACGTACGCTGAGGGCCCTTACGTGTGTTGGCTTTCGGGGAGCCTTGTGTGCCCACTCTGTGGAGGGGGGTGTGGTGTAATACCAATCCACAATTTTGCTCATGAATAACCAAGAACGGAAGAGCCAAAAAGTGGAAACGCATCATCTAGCATCCTGAGCTCGCTTCCTCCACCGATGGGAGCATTTCACTCCTAACGAGAAGCCACAAAGTCCCCTAGACTAGAAGTGGATCTTGAAGGGCTGTCTCGGCTGCGCCTCCTACAAACTGCGCTGACACAGTCCAGCAGGCTCTGTCCGCCAGTACATAATCCACGCAAAATGATCACACTCCTTTGACCACACTAAAACAACTTTATCTTCAAGAAATAATCAGGCGAGTGCTCCATGATTTAGACACAACAACATTCACAGGCTGGTAGACAAGCAAACAGGGCCAGCAGGATAGCGCAGAGGACTGGGTGCCTGCTTAGGCAAGTGCAGGGCCTGGGGTTCAATCCCTGGTACCACGTGCCATGCATGCCAGCCGTGCCAGCCCTGCCCTTAAGCACGCTGAGCTGGCCACCGAGTCTGTGCTGCATGGTGAGACCCTATAGCAAATATATAAAATTAAATAAAAAAAAGCAAACAGCTAGAAATAGCTCAAAATGGTCATATAATTCTTGAATATCCCCCAAAGAATGGGCAGTACCACTCTCAGAGCCCAACAGCTGAAACCTTACCTGGGGCCCCGACTTCTGAGCACCCCAAACATATTAAAAACAACAACAACAAAAAGAAAGTAACTCTGCAATGCATGCATCATGGCCTTCAATGACCGGCAATGTTCATTTTGAACCTGCACTAGCCAGTGGCATTCGGTACGGGCCATGGCTACCAACAACTAGCAGCAGCCTCCCTTGGTCCAACAGAACTGGGCTAGTCTAGGTTGTGTGTGTGTGTGTGTGTGTGTGTGTGTGTGTGTGTGTGTGTAACTGGAGACTGAACTCGGGACCTTGTACTTGCCAGGCAAGCGCTTACTCTACTGAGCTTTCTCCCCAGCCCCATTCCATGTTAAAAACATGTTTTTCGCAATTTAAGACAAAAGTTTTCCTCAACTGCAAGGGAACTGTAGGTGGACAATAAAAGTGACACTTGAAGAAAATATTTTAAAACCAGAATAAGAAAATAAAAACATTTTCAGGTTCAGGAAGGAAAGAGCCACACCCTAGACCTAACTGTACATAACCCTTTTTTTTTTTTTTTTTGAGACAGGGTCTTGCTATGCAGTTCAGGCTGGCCTTGAGCTCACTTTGTTAGCCCAGGCTGGTCTCGAACTCACACCAATTCTCCTGCCTCAGCCTCCCAAGTGCTGGGATTACAGGCGTGCCCCGGCTCATAACACTTTTTTAAAAACCCTTTTAATCCTTTATTTGTTCACTTATTCGGTACAGGGTCTCACTAGTAGCTGGACTCACAGTGATCCTCCTGTCCCGGCCTCCCCAGCACTGGGGTTACAGGTGTATGCCAGCATGCCCAGTTTGGGTGGCTAGTAAGGAGAGCCCAGAGCAGTGCAGGCAGGTTACGACCTGTACCAGGGATCAAACCTGGGTCCTTGTGCTTTCCAAGCAGGCGCTTAGACTGCTGAGCTATCTCCCCAGCCCTGTACATAGACTATTCTGGGAGCACTATACATTCAAATGAGCCTCATCTGAAAACAGATTTTTAACCAATTCACATCATGTTTCAGTTTTCTTGATAGCTCTCAGAAGTATAAAGAACAGCATAAGAAATACTTGCGTTGAGCTGGGTGTGTAGCTCAGTGTGGAGTGCTAGGTGCTGGGTTCCCTCACCAGCATCACTGAAGCAAAAATGAAAGCAAGGACTCGCTTCAAGGCTGGGGCCGTAATGTGCGCCTGTGGTCCCAGCACTCGGGAGGCTGAGGCAGGTGGGCTGCTCAGAGTTCACACGCAGCCTGGTCTCTGCAGTGAGTTCAAGTCCAGACTGAGTTACACAGTGAAACTCTAATACCAAATAAAATAAAACAAAACTATTGATACTGACATACAATGAAATTAAAACATTTTGTAACACTTCATGCTAAGTAGCAAGACCCACCAATCCATCATCCTGCTCCACTCTTTTTTTTAATCTAAAAGTTGTCACATGATGGCTGTCATTCATAACTGCTGTAACTTGGCCAAGCTGTTCTCTCCTAGACTGAGGTGACTTAAATAAAATCTAAGAACCACGACAAATTGACAAGGTTTCCTATTCAGTATCATTGTCTATAAAACACAACTCTGGACCCAATCTTGAGTATAGCCACATCATTAGAGATTTTGCTAAAATACGGGAGGAAAATAGATTTATGGAGACTTTTATGAAGGACCTGTTATTACCCTCCCAAACAAAGACTGTCTGTCCAACATGCGCCCTGCTATTAAGTTCCTGCAGCTTTGATAATTGGACTGGCTTTCCGCAGTAAACCCGGAGCTTGACACGGACGCATTCTCCTGCCTGAACGAAGCGCGTGTGTCAGGACAGGCTCGGAGCCACCTCCTCACCAGACTGCAGGCTGACTTATAGCCTCGGCATTCAGTCTGTGGCACCAAGCCGGCATTCTCCCATCCCCAGCCACCCAAATGCGAGCAGCTGCTGCACCCCACAAGCTTCCTTACATAGAAAGCTTTCCTTAGTCAACTGGTAAGTCAAAAATACTACAAGTGGCCAGGGATGACGGTGGTGCCTGCCTGCGCTCATAAGCTGAGGTAGGAGGAGCCCGCATCCAAGTGCGGCCACCCGAGCAGGACCCGGTGACCTCAGAAGACCTAGTTTCAAAAGAAGACCCTACGAGAAGGCTAAGGATGTAGCCCAGTGCAGAGGCCCTGAATTTACGTGCCCTAGTACCCTGGAACCTAGGTACAGCGGAGGAAGTGGTCTCAGAGCAGCAAAGTCAGCACCGCCAGGTGATCCAGAAGCTCCTTTCTTGCTTCTGCTTCGGGCATTTTGCTAATCTCCCAAACTTAGAACTTGAAGGAAACCAACTTTCTCAATGAAGTGGGAAAGTATAATAAAAATCTGTAGTAACTATGTGTTTCCCTCAGCCTTTCCTCCCTTGCCAAGCGCACTCCCAATGTAAACATAAGGTCCTCCCCCAGTAAACACACTGGGGAAGGAGACCCGGATCTCTTGGGCATCTGATGCTGGGGAAGAGGCCGCTTAGCAGCTTCCGTTCCAGCCCAACACCACCTGTGGTGCGGCAGGCAGCCCTGCAGCTCCAACCAGGAGTGAGGCTGAACACCCCAGCCGGCGGGCAGTAGGCTCCACCCACCCTTTCTTTTCTAACACAAGTATCTCATTGTTACATTTCCTACCGTTTAAAATGCCTTTACAGTGGGGTGATTTCAATCCTTAGAAGCGGATGCCACAGGCTTCCTTTTCACTGGTTTGTTTATCTGAGATAGTTAGGGTCCCGCCACCTAGTTAGGGTTGCACTTGAACTCCCTAGGAGTCTAGTTTGGCCGTGATTGCTTGGAGATCCTCCTGCCTCAGCCTTCTGTGCGCTGGCTGGGATGACAGGTGTGCACGGCCGGTGCAGCCTGGCTGTTTCCAGGGCCTTGGTGACTCTGCTGCAGTCAGGTGGCATGACGGCACGGGAGCGGCTGGCCTTCAGCTGGGTACTCGGGTTTGTTTTCAGCCAGGCAGACGCACTATTCGCACAGCTTTCAGCACAACAGTCAGGTCTTCTTCCTGAAGGCTTGGTGAGAAGAGCGGTGAGCCGATCCCACGTCAGAACCGTGTCCCAGGTGTGCAGCTGGGAACCAGGAGCGACAACCGACCTGGCTGGAACAGAAGCCAGGGCCTCTCTTCCAAAGGGGAGCTAGCATGGGCAGGCCTCAGCGAACGCTCACTCCAGTGACTGGTCACTAAAAACAAGCGAGCTTTCTCTGTCCCTTACGGACCTTAGCACTCAGAAACCTCACCTCTCAGGGCCCTCTCAGGTGGATCTTCCCAGAGCCTCTAGAGGCCACTGTAGAGATGCCCTCCACAGGGCAGCAAAGGAGCTTGTCCTTCCTCAGGAAAAAGTCACAGGAAGCACTGGGGCAGGTTCCCCAGCTGACTGACAACCTTTCTCTTGCTCTCCACCGCTGGGAGACTGCGCTCACCCCCCAGTCACATCCTCACTGTGGGACACGGGGCCAGTTACTTCACTGCTCTGGGCTCACTGTCTTCCTCTGTGGGGAAGGTGACATCCTGGTGCCTTGCTCATTAGGTTGGTAAGTGGATTAAGTGGGTGACTGAAGGCCACAGCTCACGGCCGGTGAGCAGGCACTGCCCAAACAGTAGCTATGTCACTACCGTCCTCAGAAAAGGCAAACGCTTCCCAGTCAAGGAACGAAGTTAGAAGCAGCTTGCTTGGCGTCACAAAAGAATCTGCACTTGGGGGATACAACTGCCGTAGCAAGGGGTGAACCCACGTATAAGCAGGGACCTTTCGAGATGGATAAGGTCACGGAGTGCTTCTAGGTGAGGCTTTTAACCCCCTAAGACTTGGTTCATTCTGGGAGGGAAGTGGTACAGTGATGCACAAGGTCC
>PVJA010022039.1:23692-34686 GCA_004027025.1 Myocastor coypus
TGCTGCCTGCTTCCCATGCCCTGCCTCCAACTGGCCTAACCACAGTTGGGTCCCCCAAGGTGAGGAGGGGCCGGTGGAGCCCATTTTTCACTGCTACAAGGGGGGGTGTGTTTTCTGCCCAGCCAAGGGCCATTTAGGCCTGGGAAACTGTACCAAGCTTAATATAGACTTCACTGGTGGCCTCTTTCTGAAAGTTCCCTGCAAATCAGGGACATGAAAATGTTATGTGTCACTTACTCTGAATGCAAAAATTTGAAACCCACTAAAAGTAAGGTATCCAAATCTTCCTGACCGCAACAGCAGAGGAGTGCATTCAAGGTCGTGTCCTCAAAGGCGACCCCTCTGGACAGCAGCAGAGCTGAAAAGCAACCCGTGCAGGCCTCCAGCGCTCTCTTGGTGCCTCGTTTGGAGGCAGGTAGGAGAGCTGAGCTGAGACCGGGGACAGGTGACACACAGGTGCAGCCTTCCTGGTTCTGCTAGCAACAACTGTCCTGCCAGCAGCTGCTGTCGAGGCTTTGCTGTCCTGGACATGGCAGGGGCAAGATTTAGAAAAAAAATGAGTGCTCGACAAAAGAAATTCTTCCGGACCATGCAGAAAAGGCAAGGTTCTATGAGTCCATTGTTACCCAGGGAAAGGGGCCCCACCCCGTGTCCTCGCCTCATTTTACAGTCACCAAAGGGACTGTCCACAAATTCCATGGTGCAAGAAAGGCCCTAGGTCTTCTTTACACACTGATAGACTCTTTGGCAGGGGTGGGGTGGGGGGTCATGGAGAAGTGCCCTCAAATAATGATGTCTCAGTTTTTTTTTCTGACAAGAAAAAAACTGTTAGGAGTCCACAAACAAACAAACAAAAAATGTATTATCAGAGGAGCAGGGGACAGGCTTGGGAACTCTACTACTAGTTTAAGAAGCTATCTGGACCCCAGTGGACAATGTTCAAACCATGCCTTCCCAAGTAAGTGGGCAAGAGGCGCTGTCTGACCAGTCTCACAGTGGTCTGCTCCCACCTGGATGGAGCCAGGCTGTCCAGAAAAAACGGGAAGAAAACAGGATTTACTAACAACGTATCCCGTGCAATATGAACACCCGCCTTCTCTATCTGTAGGTGGAAGTGCTTTCCTTGTGTGCATGTACATACTGACTCTGGAAACCAAAGGGCTCAGTGAAGCCTCCTCACTTAGGTCACTGCAAGGAACAGCGCTCATGCTATCCGATCAACCTGGCATGCCTAATCTGGTAAACTGAGCAGCTGCTTGGACGATAACAATAGGCTATATCCCCCCCCCCCAAAAAAAAAAAACAACAATAGGCTATATAATAACCATGGCTGATTTCCTATCACCTTATTTTGAAATTCTGTATCATTTTTATTAATTATATTTAAAATAGTAATATGGGTTTGATCCCTGGCATCAAACGCCCTGTCGGCCCCACCCTCAGATGTGCTGAGCAGGCCACTGAGACCTGAGTGGTGGCACATGCCTGTAATCCCAGAGCTGGGGAGGCTGCACATAGGAGAATCACTCCACACCTGAGCTGTGTAGTGAGGTCCTGCACCAAATACATACAAAAAAAATTATAAATAAGTCAATAAAATAATAATTTAAAAGAATGTACAGATAATACCAGTCACCAAATTTCCTGGTCTGGAAGAAACTCAAGCTTTTGCATTCTCCAAATATAGTCTAACAGATTTAAAAAAAAAGAACTAGATCGTGCACTCGAACAGCCATCATGCCATACCCACCTATACCTAAAATAGGAAATGGAAGAAGTCCAGCTCACTGCTAAGTCACTGGCCCCCCGTAACTGAGGACACAGACCCAACGCCCATTTCAGGACATCCACAAGTCGGTCCAGTGGCCACTTGGCTGGCCACGCCTTTTCTGTCAGTCTTTTATTACTATTATTTTTTAAACTGCTTTCACACATTCCTACACTCCAGCTTCTGGCTGCAGTCAGTTTTTTCACAACCTACCTAGAGCCACTGAAAAAACCGGCTTCCCAACATCGGCTCCCACAGTGAGCTCCAGAGAAGGCATAAAATCTAATGAGAACCAGAAGAAACTGAAACAAGCCTGCAGGGCTTGCCGCGCTCCGGGCCCCAAACCCAGGGTGTGGTTTGCAGTGGGCAGCATCAGCTGCCTGGCACAAGCCTCCCTCATCCCCTGGCTGCCTGCCCGCAGCAAGATGCCAGGTCCCATCTAAAACAGACAAGCTGGGACAAGAAGGCAGGGCAGCTGGCCCAGGAAACACGCCACCAGCCAGCTGCCTCCCAGGTCCAGCCTGTGTTCTGTGCTGGGAGTGTTTCAGTCCTGGGGCTCACCTGGCCAAGTCTGCAGACATTTGTGGGTGTTAGCACTTCAGAGGGCGCAGGCTGCTAGTGTCCAGTGCATCTAGGTTGGGAAGGCTCTTCAATGTCCTGCCAGGCCTGGGACAGCCTGCACGACAAGCAATACTCTCGCTCAGAATGTCAGTGGACCCAGCTGGAGAAAGTCTGGTGGAGTCCTCAGTGGCAGCTGTGCTTCACAACAGCTCCTGTTTCTTCCTGCAGCTGGCCATCCTGCCCATATGGAGAGCTCACACATACCATTTCACTGGCAGCCTTCCTGTGAACTTCACATTGGTGTCTGACACGCAGCAGGTCAGGTCGGTCCCCTCCATCACAGTGGGGGAGGTCAGAAAGCAGAATGGGACACCACAGAGATAAGGAGGCCCTGCAAGCTAGCGGTCCTGGGAATGTATTACTCTGGGCCACACTCCCCAAAAGAACGTTCTGTTCTGAGATATCAGAAAGAGAGAAGGAGGTCTATGTAAAGGTAGTAGATCTGCATGAACTTTTCTCACTTAGGGTGATGGATTAATAGTTTATAGGGAGGAATTTTGGAGGCTGATTAGAAATTAATATTGTAACACAAACACATTAAGTATAACTTTAATACATGAAAAATCTTCAGAAATATCAGAGTTACCAACAAAAAGAAGGAAGGGAAAGAGAGATAGAGAGAGAGAGAGGGAGAGGGACAGGGAGAGTGAGGGAGGGAGGGAGGGAGGGAGGGAGAGAGAGAGAGAGAGATGGCTCTGCAGTCTGTGACTTGCTCATCAATTTCAGGCAGATGAGCTAGTACCTTTGGGTCAGTAGTATTCGTCTACAAAATGAAGAGGATGCACTAGTAGATCAATAGGGGTCAACTTCAATAGTATATTAACCACTGAAATAAAATCCAGCACTCAGGACTCCTTACAGGAGTTCCACCCAATACCATCTGCACTTCAGTTGCCCTGAAGTTCCTCCCACTTGCGCTAGGGGGCAGAGTTCTCACCAAGGGTCCATCGCCTTCAGGAGGTCTTGCACCCCAACATATTTTTCATTAGATTTTCTAAGCATCCAAAACATGAAAACAAACAGAAATAAGGCTAGGAACCACTGAGCTACCAGTTGAGCTCCAGTTTTCTGACAGGCAAAAGCAATTGTAAGTACAGTCCAAGGATCACTTACCATACAACAGCAAAAAGGCAGTTGCCTTCAAATCACAGGTACAAAAACAGCTCAGTGGATCAGAAACTGCTATGATATACTTCTTTTACAAATAAATATATATATATATATATATATATATATATATATATATATATATATATTGAGGGCTGGGGAGATAATTCTAAGGTCTATGTGCCTGCCTCGGCAAGCACAAGGACCCAGGTTTCTATACAAGGCACTGCATGCTGCGCCGGCCCTGTGACAAGCAGGCTGTCAGCCACCGGCCACCAGCCACGGAAACCAGGTGTGGTGGTGCATACCTGTAAATCCCAGCACAGGAGATGCTGTGCCAGAAGGATCACTACAAGTCTGACCTGCATAGTGAGACCCTGTACCAAATATATAAATAAATGATTTTTTAAAGGGGAAAAATACACATACTGATAGATGATTCATTCCTTTCCAGCCTACCTTCATGACATACTGAGGTCTCATATCTCAGGCACTACTTTTGCAAAAGAAGGTAGCACTACTACTCAAGAACATAGTTATCGCTTCGGTAAGAAAATTGTGAGGGGCTGGGGAGATAGCTCTGTGGCACAAGTGCCTGCCTGGCAAGTGCAAGCTCATGAGTTTGAACTTCCGTCCCCCAAAAAACCAAACCAAACTAAAACAAAACAAAACAAAACAAAACAAAACAAAACAAAAAACTGTAAGTGAACATCCCTGGAAGTTCACAAAGCAAAAGGACTTGAAATAGGACCCCCAACTCAGCCAGACGCGCGAGCTGTCTACTGTGCAGGTGAACCCTCAATAAGCTGATTGCTGGAAAGTTCCAGGACTATTCTGGAGGCACAGCGCAGGCCCTGGTTCTTGCGAACATCACATCGGTCTCCCCAAGCCAGCTCAGCTTACTTTGAGCCACTTCAAACCTCAAACTTAAACAGAATTTGTTAAATAAACACAACCAAGCCTTCTTGGAGCCAAGAAACCACGCCAACCCTTACTCCCAAGGAGGGAGGGAAAGGTTCTCAAATCGAGTTCCAAACCGCGGGTGTCCAGCCCTTGCCGACCACGCAGAACATCCATGTCTTTTTTTTCTTCCTTTCTTCCTTTGTTGGCTTTAAAATATTTTTCTTTAAATTTCAAACGAAAACTGTGCCAAGTAAGAGCAGTCAGCACAAACAGGATCTTTTGAGCCCATGCTCTGGCGACAGTACTTCTTTGGGAGCTCGGGATCCCACACTCCCGGGTTCAACGGGCAGGCTGCAGCGGCTGAGGAGGCCGTGCTGCCCCTCTCGCACTTCGTGGAGGCGTCCCCTCTCCAAGTCTCCGCGCCCCAGCACAGGAAGCCCACACATTTTGCAGAGGAAATGCCAGAACAGACGTCGCTCTCGGAGAAAGCACAACTCTGCCGGCTCTCTCTGAGCTTCCTGCGCCCAGGCAGCAGGACCGACAACTCTCCCACCGCACCCAGCGCCCTGCGCCCGGGGACGCACCTGGCGCGGGCCCGGGGCCCGCACACGCGCGTAGGCCACGCACCTCCGCCACCGCCCTTCCTGGGCGGCAAGCGCGGGACGGGGGCAGACCTGTCTCCCGGGCCGCAGACTCACCTCGGGGAAGAAGTTGTCCATTGTTCCGGCCTCGTCAAGCCCGTGGAGCCGGCGATCGCGCGGCCCGGGCAGCCCCGTGCGTCACGGCGCGAGTCCCGGGCACCCAAGCCCGCGGGGCCGCCCCGCCTCCATGGGCCGCGTCCTCGCCCTCGTCCTCTTCCTCACCTTTTGTTTGCCCCAACCCAAGTCTCTAACTCATTCGTCCCAAAGGCAGCCTTTGTCTCTTCTTCCAAGTTTCTCACTTCGGGGCCAAGAGTCCGCGATCCGGGAACAGCTGGTGGCACATTCTTCCCGGGGCTGGGGAGCCGGGCCCGGTGCGTCCTTCCCTCTGCGACCCGCCGGGGCGCTAGCTCAAGCGGGCGGGAGACAACGGGCCACAGAGCGCGCGCGTGGGGCGTCCGGGACGGCGCGGCAGCGGGGAACAGTCCGGCGCGCCGACTCTGCTGCCTCACGCCGGCTCTGGACTCGCAGCCCCAAGGACAGACACGCCCACGCCACGCCCTCTGGGATCCCGGCCTCGCCTGCCAGGAGCCCGGCCCGGAGCCACGCCCACTTACCAGGTCCCGCCCACTCCGCGCCCCAGGTGGCCGGGAGGTGAGGTGGGCGGAGCCCGGCCCCAGGTTCCTCCCCAACCCGCGGGCCCCTAGGCTTTCGCTGCCGGAACCCCGCCGATCCTTCGCGGGAGGGGGCGGGTCCCCCGCGCCTTTGATCTGCGCGGGCTAGGGAGCCCTCGGGGCACGGATCTCCTCAGTGCAGCTCCTGGAGGAGCTGCCCGGAGAGAGGAAGCGCGGTCCGCAGAGCCGGCCGGTCAAAGCCGGAAGCCAAGGCTCATCGGGGCTCCTGGAAGCAGCTTTCCCGCGTTGAGCTTCTCTCCTGCAGTCAGGTTAAAAGACGTTTTCATAACTGCGCCGGAGCGCTTTTGAAAAGTGGAAGGGGCCACGCCTGGAGAATCTAAAGATGGAGGTGGAGCCGGGTGCGGTCCTCCAAGACGGTTCCTCAAACAGTGCTCCCCGGGGTGCCCCGGGGGACTGCACGGAGTGACTGCTCTGTAACCGGCCGCCTAGTTCCCTGCTATGGCGGCGCACGGTCCCTTTAACACGCAGACGAAGTAGCGAGTTTGCAGTGCCGCGAGATCGGTGGACTCCTTGAACCGACCAGTTTGGGCTATTGTCAGGATCCCCGGTGGGTGACTCATACCAGGCCCAGAGCTGGTGGGGGGCAAGTGGGCCCCAAAACCGGCTGGTGCTTCACTAGGAACGTGCTAAGTAGTTCTCCAGGGGCTTTTACCTGCTGCTGTTCAAACTTTAGAACAGCTAAGCCCACTACACCCCAAATTCTACACCTAGGCTGTCTCAGAGAGTGAATGGAACGTTCCTTTCCCGTGCCTGGCTAGGAGACTGAGCGGCTGAGTGACTTAGAGCAGTTCTTCAGCAGGTCCACATTGTTACTCCCACCCCACACCCTTTGAAAGAGTCCAGGCATAAGGTAAATTTATGGCCCCCCTGTTTCACCGGGCTTGCTCACTTAAGACTCAGGTGCCATTAAAGGTGGTGTCCCAGGTTGAAGGGAGGTGGAGAAAAGGACTCACCACCAGTCCCCAGCACCAGGCAGAGTACTTAGCCAAACTGTCCTGCAGCCAACTGTGTGCAAATACTGAGGCAGAACAATTACAGTCATGATGGTGTTAATCTGAGCAAACATCTCTGAGAAATTGCTCAAGACCTTGGTCCAGTGTGTGGGTGTGACTCCGTTCCCAGCCGCTGCGCCACCACTGAATACGCTGGGCAGACGTGGCCTTGCCATTTCACAAGTCACGTCCAAGGCACTGCAGACACTCCTCCTTTAATGACTTATTCGTTTAATAACTCTCCCGACTGAGAGTTTAGGACTAGCCACTGAGACTTCTGATTTTTTTTTTTTTTTGGTACAGTTCTGGGATCTTATTTCTAGAACCTCAATGGTTTGCACTACACACCTCATTTATATAGTACTGTAATGTTGGCTGGCTGTACTGTACAGTGCAGAACTGTAGTTTCATGTTTTGTTACATTACAGTACTACACGTAAGAGTTATGTAAATAAAAGCAAAGTCCTCAGGGTGGAGTTTCCACTGACCGTTTCTTTGTTCTTCATGTTGTAATGTAAACAAGGAATTCCTGTAGCCTACAGCATTTTGGAAACATTCACTAAGCATGTTGGGAAAATAAACCCAACATTCCTAAAACACTACCTTAAAAATATGTATTATACCTATGATGCCTGATACTGGGGGAAACTGAGCTAGCTGATTTTTTTTTTTTTTTTTGCCTATTGCAAAAAACAACAACAACAACAAAAAAAAAAAACCTTTATGCCTCAATAGCCAAAATGTATATGGTTTGCCAGTTTCACTGCAGAGGGGGTGGTTTGGAGCACAGACTTATGAGCCCACCTATTACCTGTGATGCTGGCAGGACAGCTGTGCCTCAGGGCAGAAAATGTGTACCTGCACAGGACTTATTGAGCCCACTTCGAAGGACTATGCACTTCCAGCACTTTCTCAGGTGGTAACAAACCCAGTTCATTTGGAGGTAAATAAATACTCAGATATAAACAAACAGTAGAAATGACATTGTCTTTGAAGTTTTTGATGTGCAGAAAAGTCTCATCTGACATTTTCTCAAGGGCTATATATACACTTTGAATCACAGGAAACAATTGAACAATTGATCGTTTCTGTTATTGTTGGCTCTGTGATTGCTCCAGGTGTTTACTCTTTGTCACACACTTGAGGGGAGTAAGCTCCTTCACTCCACATTGCCTGGCCTTCTGTCCTAGGCATTTACTGCAGAGGCAGGCAGAGCAGAGACTGCCTCAACGCCAGCCTCACTGGCAAGGACATTTGGCATTTCCAGTGATTTTTACAGAGTTAACAAGTTCGTGGTTTTGTGACGTCTTATTTATAGGACTTCAGCTGCCTGGGTCCCTTGCACGGCAGATGCTCCTTCATTAATGAGCCAACATTGCACATTGAAAACAGTTTCCAGTAATACTGGTGGTGGTGTGACTGAGGTAACCTAGAGGGATTCATGGAGGCTCTGAAACCTGAGACATCAGGGCAGGCAAGGGAGGGGACACAGGCAGAGGCACTGCGCTGACTCGCTCACGTTCGCCTCTCCATTGCTCCTGTTTGGCAATCCTGATTATTGATGAACGCTCAATATAATTGCCACCTGGTAATGTATCTCAGAGTTCCAGAGTAATGTTCATTCCTGACTTTTCTGACATGAGGGGTCCGTATTGCCTGCATCCAGCTGATGCGATGGTTTGTTGGTGGCTACTGTATTGTTGTATGTTAAAGTTATCCGAGAGGGGCCGGTGTGGTGGCACATGCCTGTAGTCCCCATGATTAGGAGGCTGAGGCAGGAGGATCAGTGCAAGTTCAGATCAGCCTGGGCTAGCTACAAAAGTAAGCTCAAGGCCAGCCTGAACTACATAGTGAGACCCTGGCTCAAAAAGACAAAAAAAAAAAAAAAAAAAAAAAAAACAAAAAAAAAAAAAAAAAAAAAAAAAAAAAAAAAAAAGTTACTAGAGAATACATGTTAAAGAAAGACAAATACTTTTTCTGATGACATCTAATACAGATATTCCTTGTTTGATGACTCGCCTGTCTACGAAGTGTCCAGACTTATCTCTCGCCACCTGGAGTTTTGTTGTTGACTCCATGCATCTTGTTTAAAGAGCCTTGATGTCTTTTTTGGTACAGTGTACTTTGTTTATCCAGTACCATGATTTCTGCTGATTGAACCATGCAATACAGGACTGTGGTTTTTATGCTGTTATACATTATGGTACTGCTTGTCAGAGTTGTGTAAATAAAAACAAAGTCATCAAGTTGAAGTCTCCTTGGACTGTTTCTTTGTTCTGGTTATTGTAATGTGCACAGTACGATTCCTCATTTGCTGCCTAATTCAGTTAATCCAGTCCCATGAACAGAACCTGGTCTCTAAAGGGGGAGGGGCTGTCGAGGTCCGTCCGCTGCACCAACTTAACTCCTCGTGTTAATAATATGGGGTGGGGGTGGCTCAGAAGGTGGTATCATTATAGGCAGGCACCCCATGCCTTCTTCCCCTCACTCAGTCTTCTGCATACCTAAGTGTTTTAAAAAGTAAAGTTCATTATTTTTTCAGTCACTATCTTGTCAATTAAGAAGCAGGTTTGGGATAGCTCGATAGACAGTGCCTGTCTGGCAAGTGAGAGGTCCTGAGTTTGATTCCTGATAGCCCCCCAAATTGATGAATAATTAAAAAGAAAACAGGGTTAACAATTATGCCCAACTCGACATACATTAATGAATGATAAGTCAGACCCAATATATGAAGCTGAATCTTACTGAACCATCCATCCATCCATCCATCCATTCATTCATTCATTCATTCATTCTGTGGTACCAGGGATTGAACTCAGGACCTTGCACTTGCCAGGCAGGCACTTATGCCACTGAGCTATCTCCCCAGCCTGAACCTTTTATTTCTTGTAAAAAATTTATATCAACTTTATAAATTGTGAGTTTCAGACCACTTTACCAGAATCCCCTGGGGCATTTGTTAAAAAGGAATATATATATATATATATATATATATATATATATATATATATATATATATATATCCAGACCCCTAAAGCCTTGGGCAGATTGGGTGACTGAGGATCTACATTTTAACGAATGCCTGGCATGCGGCCCCTTCACAGCTTGAGAAACACAGCTTTCCCGGCAGCATGCGGCAGACTTCCCATGTGGTGCGAGTACATTCCAAAAAGGCGTAAAGGCGGCCAGCAGCAGTGGGACTCTACCTACAGAGCAGCCGGCAAATTGCAGTGTTGTTTTAAGCGTTCTTAATAGGATCTCTGACCCCCAAGAATTTGGGATCTAATGAGTGGTTTAAAAAGACTGTGTGAGCGGGGTGTGGTGGCGCACCCCTGTAATCCCAGAACTTGGGAGGCTGAGGCAGGAGGATCAATGTGAGCCTACAAAAGTGAGCTCAAGGCCAGCCACAACTGCATAGTGAGACCCTGTCTCAAAAAGACAATCAATCAGTCAAATCAATACTATGTGAAACATGCAAAAGCTTTGACAAAATTGGACAGACACAGAAAATTTCTTAAATCCATAGATTTCTAAGACTATCTGTTCCTGTTTTTTCATTGTTTTGTTTAATTTTATTAATTTTAATGAGAAACAAGTAACAATGAGGGCCCGGTAGGATGGCTCAGTGGTCTAAATCACCTGCAGGCAGCTGCAGGGACAGCATTTCGATTCCCAGCACCACATGCTGTGCCAGCCCTGCCCTCAGGGCAGGCTGAGCCCGCCATAAAAATAAATAAACAAACAAACAAAAGTTCTGAAACAAGAAGAAAAAAAAAAGAAGTAACAATGAGACAGTTTCAAAACACGCTAGCAAGAAGCCACATTATTATTTTTTTTTCAATTCTTTTATTATTTAAATTTAACCATGGTTATATTACATATTTTCATCATCGGATCAGTTTAGATTAATACATATAGGTATATAAGATTGATCAAACAACTAAACATTAACCTTTCTAAATCCACCTTTTTTTCTTTGAAAGTTGACATATTGCATATTGTCCTCACAATCATTCTATAGAGTGCAGTGTGTGGGCATGACCCACCTCCTTATTAATGTTGCATAGAAAAAAGAAAGAAAGAAAGAAAAAAAAACCAGGAAAGAATATACGTCTCTTTGGACTAAGAGGAAGCAGATGCATATACAATCAAAGGTTTTGCAATTGCAGTGTGCCACCAGTGAAGCTTGTGACGTTGGAGGCTATTGAATCTAAGCCTCCTAAAGCTCATCTCACCAATCTAGCTCTGCATTCCATGCATTGTAATTAAG
>PVJA010022040.1:0-34761 GCA_004027025.1 Myocastor coypus
GCCTGTAATCCCAGCACTCGGGAGGCTGAGGCAGGAGGATTGGTGCGAGTTCGAGACCAGCCTGGGCTACAAAAGTGAGCTCAGGACCAGCCTCAACTGCATAGCGAGACCCTGTCTCAAAAAGACAAAAAAAAAAAAAAAAAAAAAAAAGAAACTGAGAAGGTAACTGCCAACCAGTGCTGTCCACACCACCACCTGGAAAATGCTGAGTACAGCCCCAGAAGATGACAGCCCAAGAGAAGTGGTTGCCCTCAGACAGCTTCCCAGGCAGGACAACTGGGCAGGGCGCCGCCACGGGAGTTCCTGCTCAGGAACCAAGGACAGGGGACAGAAGGCTGGTCACATAAATGTGCGCAGCTTGGCCCAGAGCTGCTTTCTGCTCAGCACTGCCTAGGCTTCCTGGCTGTTCTTTGGACATGAACACTCCCAAGGGTCAGCACTAACTCCAAGACCTGACTCCCACGGAGCCCCGGCTGAGCAGGCCTTCGCCCTACCTGGCCACCCCCATTCAGCCACACTATGCGCATCACCTAAAAGATCCCTGACACTGTACATGGCCCTCAGAGGCTTTGTTCTGGTTGGTGGTTGGTGGCTGGCCGGGTTAAGAGCGGATCTCGCTCAGTTCCCTGAGCTGACCTTGCACCTACCATTCACCCCTCAGCAGATACCCATCACCATGCTCCACTCATCAGAAGGGCTTCGCCCTCCAGCCTCTGACGGCCAGCTTCCTGGGCTCTGGCTCCCAGGCTAATGCCAGAGACATCTGCTCTGAGGAGCTGGATGGCAGTACCCACTGCTTCCAAAGAGCCAAGTCCCTGGGGGAAAGATGCTCTACAGCTACTAGAAAGGGACCAGTGGGGAAACCAAGCACTGCTGCAACCAGCATCATCTTTCACTACAGAATAGGAAAAGGGACACAGCAAGGACACAAAGGACACGACTAATGTCTGAGAGTCCAGCATGAAGAAGCAGAATCTGCTCATAACAGGTCAGTGTAAGACAAGTAACATCACCCGCCCACCTGACAGGGGCACAGGTAGGCAGGCGGAGTGGAGGCAGGCGCCTCACCCAAACTCCGAGGCCAGCACCCTGAAATTCTATGTCGGCACTCAAATGCCCCCTGGCTCCTTATGACACAGGAAGAAATGTGGGCACTCCAGACCTTGGGGACAGCTCAGGAAGAACACAAGCATGCCTAAAGCAACATGCAGCTGGTATTCAGAAATGCTTCCATCCGAAACGCAGCCGTGTGAGCAGCCAGCAGGGGCAGATGCTGCTCTCAATGCCTCCTCCCTCAAGGCAGTGCACGTGCAGCCGAGCACAGAATGGACAAGCAGTGTGTGCAGCCGAACCCATGGTATCATCAGCTAATATAAACTACAGCTGGCTGCAAGGGCTGAGTGCCCCAGAAAGCCTATCTGTGACACAGGGCCCTGAGAACAGCGCTCACCCAGCTGCTTCTCCAAGGGGTGGAAGTCCCAGGAAATACTCCCTGCCTGGGACAACAGGGAGACAGGACACTCAAGGAGAGGCCTGGTCAGAGATGCGGGTACTTGCTGGCTGCTATGACTCAAGCTCCCTACTCACCAGTTGAGGGAGAAACAGTTCACCTCAGTAGCTGATGTGAGATGACAAGGACCAGGGAAGCAGAAGATTGGAGAACTGGCTACATCCCCCCAGTCACCTGGCACCCTTGTAGGAGGCCACCAAGAGCTAGGAGAAAGAAGGCTTCCCTGGCCAGCCATGTCACTGCCTATTCCCCTAGTGCGTGAGGACCTCCGCCATTCATACAGCTTCACCTATAATCCTTGGGCTCGCTCTGAAGCCCATCACCATAGAGCAGAAGAAACCCAAGGAACAGGCCCCCAGGGTCCCCAGGTCCCCAGGAGGAAGCCATCAGCACCCAAGCCAGGGGCCAGACTGAGCCAGAAATGGGTCATTGTGTCCCACAGAGACCACTTCACATCAGCTGCAGCAAGGGGGAAGGAGCGCTTCTCAATAACCTCACAGGACAGAAGACGTATGCAGGAACTGTGCCCTATACCAGTCAAAGTCGCCAGAGGCTGGCAATTGTGTACAGCCCTTGTTCATGACTATAATGGAGAAAACAAGGGACGAGCCTCTGGGAGGGTTCAAGGAAAAGTAAGGAGCCGAGGGTCACCTGGCTGGACTGAGCGCACAGCAGCCACCAAGCAGCAGCAGCCCGGGAGCCCTTCTGTCTGTCAGGAGTGGGAACAAGCCAAAGGCTAACAGGCAGGAAACAGTGACAACTGGATCCAGGGCCTAAGCACGGGAGGCAAATGCTGTACCGCTGAGCTTTGTCCCGTTTCCCTAAATTCCCCAAGCTGTCCTCAAACTTATGATTCTTCTGCCTCAACCTCCTGAGCAGCAGGGATTACAGGCTAGAATTGCAGACGTGTGTCAGAGTGCCCACCCACCTTGCTACTTTGATTCATCCTTGGCATGTTGGGCATGGTGGCACACCCCTGCAACCCCAGCACTCAGGAGACTGAGGCAGGAGAATCATTTCGAGTTTGAAACCAGTCTGGGATACAAACTGAGCTCAAGGCCAGCCTGACCTACACAGTGAGACCCTATCTCAAAGAAAAACAAGCACCCTCAGCACAACAAAGGAAACATAATAACGGTCATTTTAGAGATGCAGACACTGACGGGAAGACAAATAAATCGGTCCAAAAGCACAATGAGGTGACAGTCAGTAAACAATTCTCAGGCACCTGCGATGTGCCAAGAATGGCTTGGACTTTCAAGCCTCACGGCAAACGTGAGCAAGCCCCCTCACGGGCTTCCGTGGAGCACAGAGGTAGACAAACGCCTGTCAGAATCTCAAGGCCCCACACCGTGCTGCTCAACAGGAGCAGAGTAAAGCAGCAGCCACCCAGCAGCCTCTCTCTCTCAAGACCTCGGCCAAATGGACGGATACAGGCCTGGCCCCTTTGTTACTGCCAGATGGGTCCCAGATAGTACAGGCTTCAGGTCAGACTGGTGGGGTTTCAATTTTTTTTTTTTTTCCTTATCTTTCTGAGACAGGGTCTCGCTGTACAGTTTAGATTCACCTTGAACTTACTTTGTAGCCCAGGATGGTCTGGAACTCACTATAATCCTCCTGGCTCAGCCTCCTGAGTGCTGGGATTACAGGCATGTGCCACCACACCAGACTGGGTTTCAATTCTACCAACACCACTTACTAGCTGCAAGACCTAAGTAAGTTGATCAATTTCTCTGTGCCTCAGTGTCCTCCTATGGGTAGGTTTATGCACCCATTCAGAAAGATTGCTAAGGAAATGCAATACCATGTTTGTGTTGTTAGGGTAATGCTTGATATAACACATACCCACAGAATACTAATTATCATTATTGGTATTAGCACCAGTACTATTATTGTTAGTCCTGGAGAAGAGAAGAAAAGGATTCCAGGCAACTGTGATTAAAAAAAAAAAAAAAAAAAAAAAAAAAAAAAAAAACACTGCCTAGGGCCAGCCAGATAGCTCAATGTATTAAAGTGCCTGCTTAGGCAGACACAGGGACTGGGTAGAATCCCCAGCATGCTGGCAAGCCTGCCGGGCCCACCCTCCCTGCCCTATCCTCCACCCCCAGCCCACCCTACCGGCCACCAGCATGCAGAGCATGCTGAGACGGTGATTGAGACTGGGTGTGGCTGGGAGGCTGAAAACAGGAGGATCACTTGGAGTCTGATCTGTGTAGTGAGACCCTGTAAACCCTGTACTAAATACATTTTTTTAAAAAACCCATTAGCTGCACGCATCCTTGTAGCAGCCTAGGAACATCCTCACTTTCTCCAGCTACCACTAATGCATGCCAGATGGAGTTAGGTCTTGCCTGGGCCTGAGACACCTGTCAAGGTGCCCTCAAAACAGATTATAAATTCTAAAGGGCAAAACTATTTCACTCATCTCCATAAACTCAGAACCTTGTAGCCAGGACCCAGCATTATATAAAATAAAAGGGTTTAAAATGTATTAACTAGATTTTAAAAACATCAAAATCTTTTTCTTTTCATTTTTTTAGTGAGACAAGTCTCATTATATATCTCAGACTAGCCCTGAACTCCGCTTCGTAGCCTAGATTGGGCTCGAGCTCACAGGGATCCTCCTGCCTCTGCTTCTTGAGTGCTGGGATCACAGGTATGAGCCACCACACCCAGCTCAATTTTTTCCTTTGGAGACAGTTTCACTAAACCATCCAAGCTGGGTTCAAACTTGCAATCCTCCTGCCTCAGCCTCCTGTATGCTGAGATTACAGGCATGTGTCACCACACCTGGCCCACATGAAAATCTTAAATCTTCTGGATAGGAGATAACTTGGAGGGGAACTTAGTTAGTTCCGGTATCTTTTTTTTTTTTTTTTTTTTTTTTTGTCTTTTTGAGACAGGGTCTCGCTATGCAGTTGAGGCTGGCCTTGAGCTCACTTTTGTAGCCCAGGCTGGTCTCGAACTCACACCAATCCTCCTGCCTCAGCCTCCCAAGTGCTGGGATTACAGGCATGCACCACCACGCCCGGCAAGTTCCAGGATCTTTAAAGACAGGCAGGAACCTACAAAGAAGCTAAGTCCAAGATCATGGTATGGATCTAGGGAGTCTCAGGGAAATACCAAAGATTAGGCCAGAGCCTCTCAGAGCCAGGACACTGCACCACTGCAGGAGACCGCCGGGCCATGTTCCCTTGAGAAACGAAGCCCCTTGCCTCCATCTTTACCTGATCTTTACTTCAACCCTATTTGCTCAGATATGCAGAGCTGGCTACACAGAAGCAGATGGTCCCTTAATTGGCCACAAGAATGTAATCGAGTCCAGCTGAGGCACTATGTATCTTAGCATAGTAAAACAAGTCAGAACTGACTCCCCACTGATGGAAAGAATAGAGGCCCGAGCAAGAGCCTGTCATATTCCAGAGTTAACTCATGAGGTAACATCTCAGCTAGAGGCCATGGGGCTCAAAAAGAACTACAGCTTCCTGGCAGGAAAGGTGCCATCCTGGCGTACATCAAACTACCCACTGCACCACTAGCTGGAGTGCCTCCATGCCTGGTGCAACAAAACGGCACTTCTTCTTACAGCCAGGCCTGCGAAGTCTCTTCCCAACACTCTGCCACCACTGCACATCTCTCAAGTCTGTCCCACAGAGAGCGCTGGGTCACCCAGAGCTCTCTAACTGCTGATTATTCTCTCTTTGCCTTCCTCATCCGTGTGTCACATTGCCAGGTGGGAGCCAGATACCCTCCACGGGGGTTTCGGTACCTACCATGTGCTCCATGCAGATGCTGATCTCCCCGTCGCTGTAGAAGGCCCCATAGAAGCCCACGATGTATGGCGAATTGCACTCATGCAACACCTGCAGCTCACGGATGATCTGGTTCCGGATGGCTGGCTTGATCTCCAGGTGGATCAGCTGGGGCAGAAGGTGGAGGGAAGAGGAGTTGGAGAAGGAAGACAGGGTCCATGCACCAAGCAGCTATGGGCACTGGAAAGCTTGGCATTGGGATAGCAGCTGAGCTTCTACTTTTGGGGACAAGGCCTCTTCCCCCCAGGAACAAAGTGGAGCACAGGGCTTGCTCCTGAGGAGCCTGTGGAGTTACAGTCTGTGGGGAAACCAGCCTTGGGGGCTTGACTTCCCCTCAGGCTGGGGTGGAAAGCATGCGAGATCAGGTCATACTCACGTTGGCTACCCCACAGCATCCTCCTGACCTTAGGAGCCTGATGTGTTTGAGATTTAACCAAAGTCTCAGGTGCCACCTTATATCTGCCTAACAGGGTCGCTTGTCACAACTAGAAAAACAAGTGACCAACACCTTAAGTGGTCACCTACTAAGGCTGAGCTTCTAAAAGCTCAGGCGTGGTGGTGCACGCCTGTAATCTCAGTATTCAGGAGGCTGAGGCAGGAGGCCAGCCTGGACATAGTGAGACCCTGCCTCAAGCTCCTCCCTGCAAAAGAAGTAGTGCTGCAATTGTGTTCAAGGACATGAAGTGCAGTTTCAGCTATGTGGTGCAGTAGCTGGAGAAATCTGGGTAAGGGGGCACACGTACAACACAGGGCATAATAGATGGTGCCCTGAAACATGGGAAAACCCAAATTCTCCAGGTGGGGTGGGCGTGAGCTACATTCAGAAAGGGCACCAAGGAGAGCCCTAAAAGCCACACCCAGTTCAAAGAAGCTGCCATGGAAGAGAGGTCACAAGTGGTACTGCAGGAAGCCACAGGGAGCGACATGTGAACCAGTCACACCGGAAACCTGACCAGGTAACAACCCAGCACCTGCTCCCCACTCAGCATATAGCAGCCACAGAAGGACCCCTGGCTGGTATTTCCCAGGCCAGGGGTGGTGATTCACACAGGGACACAACCATCAATCAGGGTCCTCCCACAAGCTGAGAGGAGTCTGGCCCTATGCGACCATTCATCTAAGCTCACCTTCCGGGCCATGACCAGGCCAGATGGCTTGTGGGAGACCTTGAACACCACGCCGCCGTTGCCGGCGCCCAGCTCGCTGATCTTCTCAAAGTCATCGTCCTTCAGCTCCCCCACCTTCTGTTTCTGGGTCAAGAAAGCCTCGAGGCGCTTCCGCTGCTGCTCATCCAGCTCCAGCTCCTCCAGCTTCTTCTGCAAGGCTTCTAGGTTGGTCCTGCACAAGTCAGGGTAGGACAACCCTGTCAGCAGAGTCACCCACCACTGAGAGCTCCTGTCCTGGGGGCCCTTCACTCAGCCTCTCTGCCAGCCTCACATGCTCATGTATAAGATGAAGGCACCAGGCTTTCAATACACTGCATGTTTCAGGAGACAGCAAAGAACCTACTAAAATCGAGACAGCACCTTACGCTGCTTTCAAGCCTCAGCTTAGAAGCCCCTAATGTTAGTTACATGACATTTATACCATACATTCAAGAAAAACTTCCTTAAATTTTCTCAGGTGAAATCAAACCCTCTTTAAACTGAGTCACAAAGGTAATAACCTTCAGTTCTAGTATGATCAGGTCCAGCAACCAGGCTAACCAAGATGGTAAAAAATCTCTATACAATGATTGTGGCCCAACATCACTTGGCCTGCACCCACATGCTGGATTCTCCACCACAGGGCCAGGCCCTTTGCATGAGTGTCCCCTGCAAGAATGCTATGCGTCACCAAGCAGCCAGAACACGAGCAGGCCCATGACAAGACAGAGATGCCTGCTGAATAATCACCATGTAAAATTTTAGACTTATGATGCTTCCCATTGTACTGGTCCTCTAACTTGACAGTGATGTACTTTAGTGACCTGGTCTTACTGAGCTCCCTGCATGTAAAGGAAGGAGAAAAGGTGTCTGGGGACAAGGCTTCATGGAGAGCACTTCCCTAGCACTCACAGGGCAGGCAAAGTGGAAAATAGCAAGTCACTTCACTTGCTGTCATTTTCCCCAGCTCATATGTATTTAAATGCACTGCTAGCTCTAATGCCAGCTCGTGGTCTGAATGGCTCTCATGCGCATGCAGGTTCTGGGGGTCGATGAACATGGACATGGCACGGCTGTGCGGGCACACTGGGCATCAGTCAGTATGTCCAACAGAACTGAAGAGAAGCAGTTGCTGTGAGGTGGCCAAGAATTTGCACTGTGTCCCATCTGATTTCACCCTAGTCTGCACCGTGACACAGCAACAGAGGTGCCAAGACAGCCCCTGCTACAATGCAGAACGTGCACGCACCACCAGACACACAGAGCAGCTCTGGGCTTGGAGGCGGAAGTAAGAATAACCTTCCGTGCCCCTCCCACCCCAGCACACCATCAGGCTTGATTCGGGGCGGGCCCTCCCAGCACCCACCTGTTTGTCAGCAGAGCCACTGCTCTCAGCAGAGATTCAGCTCAGCACCAGGGCTGCCCTTGGCAAACACAGGATGTCACAAAAGAGATAGGACAGAGTGCGGAATCTTCCAAGCACCCAGACATCCAGAGACACTCAAGCATTTACACCAAGAACCCTAAGGGCCTTGAACACCGAGACCCCAGAGACCTGTGACCACAGATGCTTGCCAAGACTCATTTGGGGTCCCATAAGGGCCCACCTAAGTCCCTTTGACCAAGCCCTAGAAAGGCTCTGCTTCTCTCTGTACCACACAGCCTTTTTGCCCTGCCTGCCTGCACCCAGGCACAGAGAATTCATGCCCTGCTGCCTCAACACAAGCCTGGTGGCCTTGGCTGGTCACTGCCTCCCACCATTCCTTGTAACCACCACCCCAAGTCCAAGGAGGCAGGCAGATGGACCCCACGTGCCTCCACCTCCAGGGACCATTTTCTGCCACCATGAGCTGCTGCCCTCTGCCATGTGCCACTCTGCCTTGGAGCCAGCTGAGTACGAACTGAAACCTTCACAAACTGTGTGCTAAACCTTTCCTTAATTCTGAGTGCTGGGTATTTTGTCCCAGGAGTGAAAAAAGTAACAGAGGTAACTAAGATTAAGTAAGGTCTTAAGGCACCTTAAGAAGAGGAAGGTGGTCAGGGCGCACACAAAGTGGAGGCACACAAGCACACAGAGGCAGCCATCCACAAGCCTGAAAGAGGCCCCCAGGACCTCCATGCCCGCACCCCAAACTCAGGCTTCCAGCGTCCAAACTGTGAAACCAATGTGTGCTGACTGTATGCCACTGGTCAGGCTAAGTCTCAGCACACAGATTTCAGATGGCTAGGGGGCAGGAGCGTCACCTTTAGAGACAAGCATCAAACACAGAGCCTCCTCTGACTTGGAAGGCCCTGGCGCCAGCCAGAAATACAGGATCCAAAACTAAGATCAAAAATACACCCAGGGGATGGGGGGTCAGGAGGGCTGGGAGGACTGGCCAGAGACAACTGTGCACCCGTGAGTGAGCTTCACTTACTAATTCACTCCACAGCCAGGGACAGCAAGAAGATGGAGCAAACCGAAGCTGGCGAGGGGATAAACTGCCCAAGGCTGTGGGGCTAGGACAAGGCACACCAGGACTGACTGGGGAGAGAAACCCTACAGGACGCTGCACCTCCTCTTCAAAGGCTCAACAGTGGGCAGGTATGGTGGCGCATACCTACAAACCCAGCCAACACGGGGGCAGAAGCAGCTAAAGCCAGGCAGTCAAGGGTCACACTGCTAGGCCGAGGCCAGCCTGAGCTTTACTTTAAAGAGTTCAGGGGCCCGGCAGGATGGCTCAGTGGTCTAAAGCGCCTGCTTAGGAAAGCTTGGGTGGCTGCAGAGACCCCAGCACCACATGCTGCACCAGCCCTGCCCTCACGGCAGGTTGAGCTGGCCATAAAAAATAAATAAACAAACAAAAGTTCTGAAACAAGGAAAAAAAAAAAAAAAAAGAGTTTAGCGCTTCCACTTAGACAACTAACACAAACCAGGATGCTAGTTGCAGCATTTAACACACTGAGGCTCCCTCACACTCGAAGATGGTGTGCCAAACACGGGGCCTTCCCCAGATTAGATCCTGTCTCCCTGGAGCCTGACTGGATGATGGCACAACAGAAGCCACCGGAAATTCGCCCACCTGGCGAGGCAAGGTAGTGCTGACTGATCACCTCCTTGGCTTCAAAGAAGCCATTCTTGCATGTTCAGGAAGAAAAAGAAGCCTGAGCTCTGTATCTTTTTCCTTCCTCCTCTGAGTCCTGTGCCAGTCATCCAATCACTAACTTGCCACACAGGAACTGACCTGGGATGCCCAGCCAGAGCGTAGGCTGAACCAGCATGGCAAGACCTTCTCCACAAAGCAATAAGGCTAGCACTGGTTCAGAACAGCAATGTCAAATGTGTAAGTAACTAGTAGTCCTAGATTCCCCTCACACATAGTGACAGTTCTGGGGATGGAACTCAGGGCCTTCTAAGTGTACTATGTCTCCTAGCCCTTTCTATTTCTTTTAGTCCAGGTGGAACTCAAACTTAGCCTCCTGCCTCAGCCTCCCAAAGTGTTGGGATTATAGGCATGTGACACCACACTGGGTAGGCAGAGTGATACTTATGACACATTTCCACACTAATGCTCAAATGAGGGGAGGGGGAAGGAATCAGAAAAAAGAAGCCAAGATAATAAATAATAGCAGGCTCCAGAAAATTATGCCTGTGTCTCAGTTACTCTTCTTTTGTTGCTGGGACAAATACCCAACACCCAAAGCAAAGGAAGGAAAGGTTTATTTAGCTCACAGTTACTGGAGGTTTCAGTCCATACTCAGTCGGCTCCAAGGCGGACTGGTACGTGGCAGAGAGCAGCAGTTGATGGCGGTGGAACAGCAACAATGGCAACAGAGAAAAAGTCTGTCTCTGTCTTATATTAGTTCTGGGCTGTCTCAGAACACTCGCACCCATAATTCGAGCAGTACCAAGACCCACAATCCCAGTGGATCACCCACAATCTCAGTGGATCATAAGCTAACTCAAACTCTACAAGTCCCCACCCCATGGCTGCATGAGGCTTGTGGGGACAACTAGACACAAAGTGTAACAACTTGCCCATTTATTTTCTCTTTGAAACGAAGTCTCACTGTGTAGTTCAGTCTGGCCTCGCACTCACAGCAGTCTTCCTGCATCACCCTCCTGAATGCTGGAACTGCCAAGTGTGCACCACAGTGCCTGGCTGTGCCTTTGCTTTAATACTTTTTTTTCTTTTGGGGGAGGCTGGGGATATAGAGCAGCAGCACGGCACCTGCCTAGCAAGTACAAAATCTTGAGTTTGATTCCCATTACCAAAAAACCTAAGCTAAAACAAATATTTTGTTTCCTTTTTTTTTTTAAGACAGGGTCTTGCTATATAGGTCAGGCTGGCTTTGAATTCAGCCTGTATCCCAGATGCTCCTGTCTCAGCTTCTTAAGTGTTGAGGTCAGAGGTATGAGCCACACTGGGCTTGCTTTAATAACTGTTGAAAGGTTTTCAATATCTTTTTTAAAAAATCTTATAGAAAGACAAAACTTCGGAGCCAGGGAGATAGCTCAGTAAAATAAGTGCTTGCCTGGCAAGCATAAGGTCATGAGTTCAATCCCCGGTTCCACAAAAAAAAAAAAAAAAAAAAAAAAAAAAAAAAAAAAAAAAAAAAAAAAAAAAAAAAAAAAAAAAAAAAAAAAAAAAAAAAGAAAGAAAGAAAGACAAAACTTCAAAGGTGAAAGGAAGATCCTGGCATCAAAACAGTTATCAGGCCAGGGAGATAGCTGAGTAGAATAGGTGCCTGCCTGACAAGGGCAGGGTCCTGAGTTCAATCCTAGTACCACACACACACACACAAAGTTTCCAATGCTTACTCAAAGAAACTAATCAAGGGGCTGGGGAGATAGCTCCATGGCACAAATGCCTGCCTGGCAAGTGCAAGGTTGTGAGTTTGAACCCTGGTCTCACAAAAAAAGAAATCAATCAATAACCCAACAGTGTTCACATCATGTCCTCTTGTAGGGAGCCAGAGTGCTCTGCAGGCTCGTTCGGCCAGGTGACATGCGCCAAGAGGCGAGCGCCAAGAGGACGGCCCTCGCCCTCAGTCATGCACAAAGCCCCAAACCTCAGGCACCAAGAACTCACCTCCTTTGCCATCTCTTAATTTTAAGTAAAGTTGGCAAAATGAGAATGGAGACGGAAAAGCAAAAAACAAGACTGGCACAGTAGGTGTTGAGACATGGAAACCCAGCCCTCTCTGCAGGGGCAGCTCTGATCATCTGGCGTCTCACCACGTTCCCCTCTGTGTTCCCGCCTTGGGGACAGCAGCACAATGTGGATCCTGCACCAGGCTGTGTAGCAGTAAACACTAGTCCCTGCAGATGCAGAAGATTGCAGGTTTGAAATAAGAACACTGAGAAAAACAGGGATTGTCACTCACAAGGAGGATTAAACCCAGGTCCTTGCCCTTACCAGGCAGGGGCTTAGCCCACCAAGCTAGCTCCCCAGTGCACAAGTGACTCTCCAGCTCAGTGACTTACCAAGACCCATTCTCAAAACCCAGTAAGAAAAGAGGGCTTGCGATGGACATGCAGCACTGTAAAATGAAGCACAAAACAGGACCTTCACCTTCACCACCACCACCACCCCCCGGGCAGGGCATGGAGACTCATGCCTGCAATCCCAACCCTCAGAGACCAAGTGCTGGCAAACTACAAGCTTCAAGTCCAGCCTGGGCTACACAGCAAGCTCCAGGCCTATGCATCGAGACCCTTGTTTCAAAACACACCCTCAAAAGAGACCACCTAGTCCAACTCCCACCTCACAGGTAAGGAAACGGAGGCCCAGTGAGGCTCACACACTCATCAGTAACAGGTCTCCCGAGCCCTAGAACAGAACTCTGCCACGGCTCCACACTGCCCTGGCAGCTGTGACAGTCGCTGAACCTAGAGCTGGCCTAAGGCAGGACTGGCTGGCTGGGAGGTCGGGCCAGGCAGAGACTGAGGTCTTTAGACAGCTGCACAGATCAGGCTAAAGCCCGAAGCCCAACTCCCAGAAGGCTGTCTCGGACCCAATTCTGCAGCAGGCAGGAAAGGATCAGGAGCAGGGAAGGCAGGGAGGACACAGACCAAGCTGGGGACTGGCACCCCAGCTGCAGCTACAGCTGAAGCTCCTGCCTCACAACCTCTGCCATTCCCTGTTCCTGAGTGCTGAGCAAGTGGGCTCCCCTGTGCTCCTCAGTAGAGAAGGGAGAGCTGTGAAAATACTCACGACCAGGACAGCAGTGGATGAGTGTTCTCGCAGAGTGGCCTGGGGCTGAGAGCTGGGAGAACTGGCACTGGGCTTTGCAATCAAGGTACTGCGACTACGGGCGACGAGTATGAGAGTGCGCTCTGCCCAGGCCACTGGCAGGGCACCGGCACAGGTGCAGGAGAGCAAGGGGCCCCTCCTGTGCACAGCACTACCCCGTACCCTCCAACGGGGAGACCCCAGGGGTGTGGGTACAGGTGTGGGCAAAGCAGCCCAGAGGAAGGGGAGCCCAGTTCTAACCCAGGAAGCTGCTGACTAGGAAAGTCAGTGTCCTTCGGAGCAGGTGGGGTGCATGTGCTGGTGAATTTTATATGCCTCTTGGCTGGGTGACAGCTCCCTGACAGCGTGCCCAACACTGTCTGCACATATCCATCAGAGGGTTGTCTATGAGGCAAACATTCAAATGGTGGACTGATATGGCAGCATATTGCCCCGCACATGTGGGCCGTCCTCGTCTGGCAAGCTGGCATCCGCAGCAGAACACAGGCCAACTTCTCTGACCACAGATCTCCAGCTCAACTCTCTCCAGGGTCTCCCACCTGCAGGCCCACCCTACAGACTTCAGATGTTCTTCAGACAACTCCCTGCAATAACTATCAGTGTTGGGGGCCCGGCAGGATGGCTCAGTGGTCTAAAGCACCTGCTTAAGGAAAGCTTAGGCAGCTGCAGGGACTGCAGTTCAATCCCCAGCACCACATGCTACGCCAGCCCTGCCCTCAGGAAGGCTGAGCCGGCCATAAAAATAAATAAATAAACAAACAAACAAAAAGTTCTGAAATAAGAAAAAAAAATAACTATCAGTGTTACTTACCCCCACCAGCTCCTGGTGCTGCTGTTTCTCAGGAGAACCCTGTGTAATCTAGGTGTGAGGGAATCCTGGGCACTGTTCTCTGAATGCTGGCTACATGTCCTGGGTCTTAAAACTCCTTCTCACTATGTGTTTATAACCCACAATGCACCTGGACCTGCATGTGAGCCAGCTAGCTGGAGGGACTGAATCCTCATCTCCCCCTCACAGGTCAACAGGGGCTAGGGGCATTAAAGCCCTCAGTCTTGGGGCCAGGGGGATAGCTCAGAGGTACAAGTGCCAGCTTGGCAAGTACAAGGTCCTGAGTTCAATCCTTGGTTCTTTTTTTTTTTTTTTTGTCTTTTTGAGACAGGGTCTCACTATGCAGTTCAGGCTGGCCTTGAGCTCACTTTTGTAACTCAGGCTGGTCTCGAACTCACACTGATCTTCCTGCCTCAGCTTCCGGAGTGCTGGGATTACAGGCGTGCACCACGATGCCCAGCAGATCCCTGGTTCTTGAAAAACAAAAAAAAAAGGCACCAATCTTGGGAGACAGTGGTTATCACATAATGGAGCTATTCAGGCATTAAAGGAGCTCAGTTCACTGTAGGTCTCTTCAAATGGGATTTAATCAAATACCATTCTTATTAACTGATTCCCCAGCATAACACAAGTTATCTTCTTACCATTTAATATTTTTTTTTGGTGGGGGGAGGAATGGGTATTGAACCCAGGGCCTTCACACTCACTGAATTGTATCTCTTTTTTTTTTTTTTGAGACAGGGTCTCAGTATGCAGTTGAGGCTGGCCTTGAGCTCACTTTTGTAGCCCAGGCTGGTCTCGAACTCGCACCGATCCTCCTGCCTCAGCCTCCCAAGTGCTGGGATTACAGGCGTGCGCCACCACGCCCGGCTTGAATTGTATCTCCAGTTCCAATTATTTATTTATTTACTTTAAAGAGAAAAAATTCAAAATAAGGCAATAGGAAGGTAACAATGATTAATACATGTCATATTGTTATCTTTAAACTAGTTACTCAGAATATAACATATTGGCATTTAACTATCCAAACAATATTAGCAATATTAGCACAAATTTTTCTTTTCATTTTTTAAAAATTTTATTTATTTATTTTCTTATTTCAGAACTTTTGTTTGTTTATTCACTCATTTTTATGGCCGGCTCAGCCTGTCCTCAGGGCAGGGCTGGCGCAGCATGTGGTGCCGGGGATCAAACCGCGGTCCCTAAAGCCACTCAAGCTTTCCCAAGCAGGAGCTTTAGACCACTGAGCCATCCCACCAGGCCCCACAAACTTTTCTTTTCAATAAGCTAAAAAAAATTAGTGGAGCCCTGCAGGATGGCTCAGTGGTCTAAAGTACCTGCTTAGGAAAGCTTGGACAGCTGCAGGGACCGCGGTTCGATCCCCGGCACCATATGCTGTGACAGCCCTGCCCTCAGGGCAGGCTGAGCGGGCCATAAAAATAAATAAACAAACAAAGTTCTGAAACAAGAAAAAAATAAATAAATAAATAAAATTCTAAAAAAACTACTAATGTAACTATAAATATGTATACACACACACATCCATATCATTGCTAATCCCTTGCTCTTTTTCTAACTTATTTAGAAAGTTATTTATTTGGTACAGAGTGTCACTATGCAGCCCGGACTTACAGTGCTCCTTCTGTCTCAGCCTCCTCTGTGCTGGGATTACATGTGTACACACCACCAGCCATGGTCTCGGTAACTGCCTCAGGGCACCCTTGTGCTTGCCATGTAGGCACTTAGTGCACCGAGCTATCTCCCCAGCCCCCAGTCCTTGCTTCTTTTCCTCTATTCCTCATTCAAGTTTCTCTTTCCTTTTGAAATTTCTTCCCACTTTATATTATCTATTGTACATTTTAGAGCTTATTTACTCTTTCAGCTTCTCACAGGTAGGAACCGATACAATGTCTTAATTTAACCTCACCAACTGCTTTAAGTTGCTCTTAGCGGCCCATATCCATTTTACTGTACTTGGGCCCTTCTCAGATTCTCTGAGCAGACCTGCAAAGACAAAACTGACCCCGATATTCACAAGTAAAAATAACACATTTCTATACCAGTAAAAATGGCTCAGGCCTCACACCATGGAACACAAGAAACAAAGGAGTTTGGGAAGCATGGCCCAGCACTTACTGGCAGTCTCCTGCCTCAGCCTTCTGAGTACTGGGATTACAAGTATGTGCCATCATGCCTGGTTGAAACCAAGTCTCTGACCACCAAAACCTTTGCATCTCTTTCTCCAGAACAGTATCTGGCAACTACATGGATACTTTTCTTCTTGGTACTGGTTTTATGTACCAAATGAGAAAGAGTAGCTCTGTGCCAGCCAAGGAACAGCTGATTTCCTATGTATGTCACTGGCCCTGGAGATGGGTCTCGGCTTGTGCTCAGGAACAAAGACTATAAGGCTTTTCTCACCTACACATCTGTCAGCAGGCAGAGAAGAGTAGGCGGCCACAATGTGCTCGCATGAACAGCCAGCAGCAAGGAAAAGTGTGAAAAACCTGCTAAGTGCAGTGAAGCCCATAAACCAGGCAAGAAAAAGACTACCAAAGCAGGGCTTGCTACTACTTTCTAGGTTAAAGTAACTAGCATCAGCAGTCCCTGCCACTCAGAGGCCTGAGCCCAGAAGTTCAAAACCAGCCTGGGCAACATAGTTGGACATCTCAAAAAATAATAAAGAAAACCCAAGCCCAAAGCCAGGCTCAAATAAGTTTACGATTGCTGCGTGAGGGGCAGGAGCCTGCCTCTTGCCCAAGATCCACCTCCCTGCCATACAAGAAAGGGAAGGGATGCTGGGAAAACTTCATGCACAGGGACCCTACTCACAGAGCCAGAATAACAGACAACCACCCTCTCTATCTCCACCTCAAGCCTAGCACCACACAGAAAGCAACTAGAAGGCAGGTACAGCAGCACACACATCATCCCAACTATTTAAGGCCAGAGAGATAGCTCAGCAGAATAAGTGTTTGCCTGGCAAGCTCTCAGGGTCCTGAGTTCAGTCACCAGTACTGCACACACAAAAAAGGAAGCTAAGGCAAGAGGGTCGAAAGTTTAAGGGCCTTGTCGGGTATAGTGGTGCACAACTATAACCCCAGTGCTAGGGAGGCTGAGGCAAGAGGATCATTCTGAGTTCGAGGCCAGCCTGAGCTACAAAGTGAACTATAGGCCAGAATGAACTGAATAGCTAGACCCTGCCTCAAAAAGACAAAACAAAAACAAAAACAAAGTTTAAGGGCCTGGGTAATTTAAACACTTTTTCTCAAAAACAAAATAATATATATATATATATATATATATATATATATATATGTATGTGTATATATATATAAAGTAAATGGGATGGGAGGAATATAGTTCAGTGGTAAACCTGGCCTAAAGGGATGAGGATATAGCTCAGTGGCCTAAGCACCTGCTTGGCATGCATAAGGCACCAGGTTTGATCCCCGGTACTGCATGCTGTGCCAGCCCTGTGCACATTGAGCCAGCCACCAAAACTGGGTGTGGTGACACATGCCTGTAATCCCAGTGCTGAGGAGGCTGAGACAGAAGGATCACTATGAGTCTGAGCTATGTTGTGAGACCCTGTACCAAATACATAAAATATTTATTTATTTATTTATTTATTTATTTATTTATGGTGGGATCAGGGTTTGAACTCACAACCTCACCCTTGCCAGGCAGGCACTTGTGCCATGGAGCTATCTCTCCAGCCCCCAAATACATAAAATTTAAAAAATAAAAATAAAAACTTTGGGGGCTGGCAGGATGGCTCAGTGGTCTAAAGCACCCGCTTAGGAAAGCTTAGGCAGCCGCAGGGACCATGGTTCTACCCCTGGCACCACATGCTGCACCAGCCCCGCCCTCAGGGCAGGCTGAGCCAGCCATAAAAAAAATAAAATAAAAAATAAAAATTTTTAAAAAGCTGGCCTAGCCGGGTATGGTGGCGCACGCCTGTAATCCCAACACTCGGGAGGCTGAGGCAGGAGGATCGGTGCGAGTTTGAGACCAGTCTGGGCTACAAAAGTGAGCTCAAGGCCAGACTCAACTGCATAGCGAGACCCTGTCTCAAAGAAGACAAAAAAAAAAAAAACAGAAAGAAAGAAAAGAAAAAGAAATTAAATTAAATTAAATTTAAAAAAATAAAAAGCTGGCCTAGCACACGTAAGGCCCTGGGTTTCATCCCCAGCACATGAAAGAATGGATGAAGGAATGAATGCAAAGACAGTCTCTCCCCAGGGAGAGAACAAAGCCATACAGAAACACCCACCGGAATGCACAGGAACAAGCACTGGATGCTAGTGGAAAGCCATGCAATCAGTTGTGCAGGCGCTGTGTGCTTCTGATAACTGCGCTGTGTGTTGCTTCTGCAAAGAACAGCAACTTGGGGAGACTGTGACATGTTTAAATACTACCTTCACTGCTTTCAACTAGTATTAGCCTGACTCACCTCCCCCCAAAATACCTCAAGGCACAGACTACTTGACAACACCCCCACGCTCATAGGGGCCTGACGACAGAATGCACCCAATATGCTAGGGTGATGTGAAAAAGTTCTGCAGGGATGGAAGAACTGACTTGGTCTACCTAGCTTGATAAATAATACATTTAGGTAACAAAAAGAAAACCAGGAAGGGCATTCCAGTGAAGTTAACCTGTGGACAGAGGGGCGGACCTGCAATCAGGAATGTTATAAGCAAAATGTAAGTACTGGGAGGATAAAGCTTAAAAGAAGGAACAAGAGCCGGGCGTGGTGGCGCACGCCTGTAATCCCAGCACTCGGGAGGCTGAGGCAGGAGGATCGGTGAGAGTTCGAGACCAGCCTGGGCTACAAAAGTGAGCTCAGGACCAGCCTGAGCTGCATAGCGAGACCCTGTCTCAAAAAGACAAAAAAAAAAAAAGAAGGAACAAGAAAATGAGAGAGCAAGTATTCCCATTAACTTCACTGTAAAGTAGACAGCTCCAAGCCATTCAAGGAGAAAACTAGTTTGATTTAAAAAATTAATAAAATAAAGGAGCCAGGGAAATAGCTCAGTAGAATAAGCACTTGCCTGACAAATGCAATGGCCTGAGTTCAATCCCTGGCGCCGAAAAATAAGTAAATAAATAAATAAATAAATACTTGTGTATTCTCTCTCTCTCTCTGGCAGCGTCTCATTATGCAGTTAGGCTGGCCTTAAACTTTAAACTCACTGTGTAGGCTAGGCTGGCCTTGAACTCATGATGCTCCTCCTGCCTCAGCCTCCGAAGTGCTAGGATTATAAGGCCTGCGTCTCCACATCTTGCACATCTTGCACATTTCTATTTTTCTTTTTTAAAAAACAAACTTGCACCTTTCAAGGCAGCAGCTCCTGAAACCACAAAAGGTCCCTGTCCCAGTCTATTCCTGCAGCCCAGTGGAGATGCACAGAAGCCTCAGAGGGATGGGACCATGGCAGAGGTGGGGCTCAAGAACTAAGTTGTATAGCAAAGTAAGGTGGAAGAATCTTGCCTGGTGGGTGGCGGAAAATCACCAAGAGTGGAGGGGGGCTGGGCACAGTGGTGCTCGCCTGTAATCCCAGCCCTAGGCACAAGTTGATACAGAATGCCGACCTGGGCTATATAGTGAGACCCTGCTTCAAAAGAAAAGGGAAGGAAAGGATGCAGTGACAGTGTGACAAGGGCCACTTAAGACACCAGGTTTGAGGTCATCTCTGTTGTAACCCAATGCCCCCTCTCTGTTCCACACCACCAGTCTAATCTGCTGGGCACACAATATAGTAGCTTTGTGTATGCCTTGTTCTTCATGCTACTTGGTGGAAACCATGGGGGAAAAAAAAAAAGAGACCAAAAAAAAGGTCAGAGAAAAGGAAGGAAGGAAGGAGAGAAAGAGAAAGAGAAAGAGAAAGAGAAAGAGAAAGAGAAAGAAAGAAAAATGTCCCACAGCACAAGAAAGCAAATTTCTAATTTTGCTCCTATCCAGGAAGGGCCCAGGACAGGGCACTTCACTCCATATCTGTGTGACATTCAGAAGTAGTGTAAGCTTATTACGGAGCATCCACAGGGCGACGGTCAAGGGGGCCAGACAGGAGCAGGTACAGACAAGATCCCTGCCCTCATAGGACAAACTCGAGACAGCAGCAAAACAGAGCTAGAAACCCAGGGTGGTCAGATGGTAGGCAGGGAAAGACAGAGGTAGACTCAGGAGGCACAGAGCAAGCCTAAGAGGACAGGGAAGGGTAGAACAGGTGCGGCAGCAACGTCCTGTATTGGGTGGGGAAGGGAGGCCCAGAATGCTGAGCCTAGCAGGGACACAGAGGAAAGCCAACTCCGTCTTGGGTTTTTTGTTTGTTTGTTTGTTTTCTAGTATTGGGGATTGAACTTTGGACTGTGCACTTGCCAGGAATGTGCTTATGCTGCTGAGCTATATCCCCAGCCCAGAATGAGAATGTCTTCTTTTGGGGGGTCTGGGGGGGGACAGACCAGGGATTGAATTCAGGACCTTACACTTGCCAGGCAAGCGCTTCAGCCACTGAGCTATTTCCCTGGCCCCAAGTCCAAGAAAGTGGAAGCAAGGGTCAGAAAATGCAATGTTTGGGTGTAGTCATGAAGGGTCAGTCTCCTCTGCAGCCAGGCCTTGGCATCAGCCAGGGCAAGCGCCCAGAGCTGGCGTGTCCAGGAACCAGGCAGGGTGAGGCTCAGACAAGAAGGGCTGGCCAGTAGGAGGGAGGGAAGGGTCTGTCTTTGGCAGGCATAAAGAGTGAGTGGAGCTCTCATTAGGAGACCTGCCTAAAGTTGGCTATGCACCGCCTTCCCACAGCGACTCCTGTGCACCGCCCAGCGCATCCTCTTCTGACCCTCCCAAGTGCATCTCAGAGAATACCCTGTGTGCTCTGTTTGGTTTCACAGCAAAGGAATTAAACACACTGTTCTGCAGCAACAAATTTTAAGGCAAGCCTGAGAGAAACGGCTCTATGCTTTCGAACCAAGGGTCTGGCAGCAGGAGCTTTGAGATGGGGAAGACAAGGGACAGATGCACTCAAATGCAGCAAGGAGAAAAGCACAGCACTCTGGCACCTTGAATGTCATGGGGCCGGGCTCAGGACAGAGAACAGTGCGGGGAGAGGGAGCCACCGCTGGCGAGGGGCAGCCTCATAGGCACGTGGGCCTGGGAAAGGAGGGGTAGTCAAGGTGACTCCAGATTTCTGGCCGGGCTCCCAGGTGTTTGCTACACACCACAAGATAAGGAGGAGACAGTGCTTAGGGCAAGAAAACGAACATTAATGAATGTGGCTGGCTTTCATCCCACTTCTGCGAAGCACCCTGTAAACCTTCACAATTCCTAAGTCCTGGTAATGTCCGTTACTCAAGATGACCTGGTACTCATGCTAGTACGATAATGATGATTCACAGTGAGTCCCTGTCAGTCTATCCTACTGAGTGGGCCAGGGCAGTGCCAGAAAGGCCAAGAATGCTCTCGAGGGGAGGCCTGAGCCACAGGATTTCAGGCCAGTCTGCAGGAGCCAAAGGGCTGGAGAATGAGCTCAACCATGCCGCCAGTGATTAAGCCACTGTGCTCCACAGTGCAACCCCAACGAAACTCTCTGCCCACCGCACACTGCTCAGTAACACAGCAGTGCGCCCTGATCTTCCAGACAAGGACACTGGGAGCTCTGCACTGAGCACCCCACAGTCTTCACTTTCTGTGTCTCTTCTCTCTGCCGCTCTTAAGTCAAATTGTAAGCAGCAGTACCGTGCCTTCCAAAGTCCTGGAGTTGCATGGTAAATGAACTTGAGAGGTGACAGGGCATTCCCAATGTGTAGCCCCGTCCATCACAAGAGCAGGTTGCCTGGTGCCTGGAATGAGGGTAGCCTTGGGGACTGTTTCTAGCCCATAGCCTTACTGCAGCAGAGTCAGCTTCCATCTTCTCTGGGACTAAAGGATTTGGGGTCTCTTATTTGGACAAGCCAAGCACTCTCCAAGTGGGTTAACTAAGAGACATATGACAAGTTCTAAGGACAAAAGGAAGCCATACAAAGCCCACTGCCAACCACGGCCCTTGCTTTGGGGATCAGTCTTTCAATCCTCAGAGAAATGCACCTGACCTTTGTGCCCTGCCACCCCCAGGGTCAGAGTATTTGTTAAACAGTGTTAAAAGTATTATTCCCTACCCTTCATGGTCTAGTGAGAAAAAGTAGTCAGTGCTGAGAAACTGCCTACACTACATGAGTGAAGAGGAGATTTTCATGCTTCTCAGGTTATTTTCTTTTTATTTTTTTTTTTAATTTTTTTTTTCTTGTTTCAGAACTTTTGTTTGTTTGTTTATTTATTTTTATGGCCGGCTCAGCCTGCCCTGAGGGCAGGGCTGGCACAGCATGTGGTGCCAGGGATCGAACTGTGGTGCCAGGGATCGAACCGCGGTCCCTACAGCCGCCTAAGCTTTCCTAAGCAGGCGCTTTAGACCACTGAGCCATCCTGCCAGGCCCCTGAGGTTATTTTCTTTTCCTGTCAAATTAAGTTCATAATTTGCTTTGGTATTACTATGAACAGACAGATGCAGGAAGGTGAGGAAATTTCAACATCCACGAAGTTTTCATCCTGACTGGAGCAGGCTGGCTGTCCCCAAGTGCATCTACAGTGGTTCAGTACTGTTCATTTGTTTGGTGGTGAGGGCTGAACTCATGGCTTCTACAGGCTCAGCACAGGCTCGGCCACAGAGCCTCACTCCCAGGCCTGGGTCTCCTTAGGGCACTGCTGTGGAGGCCGGCATGTGTCCTGTTCTATTTCATGCTCACTCCTCTATCACTGAAGAAAATCCCACATGGACCCCCAAGAACAAAGCCAAGCTTCTACTGAGCAAGATGGTCCTAAAACAGCAGCCTAGAATCCCTCAGCATGCTTAGCGGAGCGAGTGGCCTAACATCTCCACTCCTTAGCAATACCTTAGGAACATCTGGCTTAATAGTTAAACATCCAAGTCAGACATAATGGCACACTCTGCCAATCCTAGCATTCAGGACGCTAGGGCAGGATGACCATGAGTTTGAGGCCTAGCTGTCTCAAAAGCAAAAATAAATAAAATAAATCACCCATCATGTGTTCATATAAAGTAGATATTTGTTGTTTCTTTTTTTTCATTTATTTATTTATTTTTTGTTTCAGAACTTTTGTTTGTTTATTTATTTATTTTTATGGCCGGCTCAGCCTGCCCTGAGGGCAGGGCTGGCGCAGCATGTGGTGCCGGGGATCAAACCGCGGTCCCTGCAGCCACCTGCCTAAGCTTTCCTAAGCAGGTGCTTTAGACCACTGAGCCATCTTGCCAGGCCCTAAAGTAGATTTTTTTTTTTTTGTCTTTTTGAGACAGGGTCTCAGTATGAAGTTCAGGCTGGCCTTGAGCTGACTTTTGCAGCCCAGGCTGCTCTCGAACTCACACTGATCCTCCTGCCTCAGCCTCCTGAGTGCTGGGATTACAGGAGTGCGCCACCACACCCGGCCCTAAAGTAGATATTTGGATGAGTCTAAAACTTATAGTTTGGGGAAAAAATCACAGTTTGGAACCTTCAAAGGAATGGACTGGCTTTCTTAAGGTAAAGAGCTATACAGCATAGAAATCTAAAGCTGTTCAAGTCCCTAGAGGCCCAGTGGTGACCTCTCTCTTAGAAGCTCGCCTTTCCTGTTCCTGACAAAGCTGTTTCTTAAGCCGGGCGTGGTGGCGCACGCCTGTAATCCCAGCACTCAGGAGGCTGAGGCAGGAGGATCAGTGAGTTCGAGACCAGCCTGGGCTACAAAAGTGAGCTCAGGACCAGCCTCAACTGCATAGTGAGACCCTGTCTCAAAACGACAAAAAAAAAAAGAAAAAAAAGCTGTCTCTTAAAGAAAGGCCATGATACTTCTGCACAGCAACCATGGACCTGTGACATGAAGTTGCCAGCAGATGCACATCAGAGCTGTATGGGCAGTAAGAGAATGAATGATAATTGCTTTTCCAGGACAGTGAAGTACACCACATTTAGTTTACCTACCTGTACAGTTTGTTTTATGGGATCCTCTAGAAATATTTTCATTTACAAATTAATTTCCCTCCAGTGTACATTTGCCTAGCACGTCTGAAGCCCTGAGTTTAATCTCTAGCTCCACACACATGCACAAATGTATAAGTACTGCACAAACAACACTGGAATTAGGCCCAGCTTCAGCAGCGCTGCATCAATTCTATGGGTGACACAGTGGGTTGCTAGGAGAACCTGGGCAGAGGACTGGAAAGAATGTGTTCTGAAATGCATAAGCAAGTAAACATGCTGAAGAGTCACTTTTCTAACTCATTCTTAGTTGAAAGAGGTGATTTCAGATGGCACACTATGTTCAGTATGAATCCTCAGAGTATTACAGAATCCGCCAAGGGAGAGCGGAGGAAAGGTACACCAATGACCTTATCTAAGACAATGCCCCACTTATGTCAAACTTGAGCCGTTGGCTGTGGAGAAAAGCAAGCCAACTCCAAACAGCATGACTGGCAAGTTAGGACCGTGACTACCTGGAGTCAAAATTCTGTAGGGTCTCTCCTGCATTCAAACAGAAAGCACAAGCTTAGGGCAGAGATGAAGCCACACGGCCACCATGCTGTCCTGCTTTACGCCTCCCCACCTACTTCCTTTTCTTCCAGAGGAGAAGCACTCTCATTTACCCACTATTTTGCCACATCCTGTCTGCCAGCTCCTTCCTAGGAGCTGCCTAGGCTATTCTGGGAGGATCTTTCATTCTTCCAGGCCCTCAGACCACAGCAAATATATGACACCTATCTCCACCACAGTCACAAATAGTTAGTACTCTGACTACCCAGTTAATATTCCAGTTCCCTTCATGTCAGACACTTCACCAAGACTTTACAACAACCCAGGCAGGAGTCAGATCCCTCGGTCCCATCTGCAAGCTCCAACTAGTTCAGCCAGGCTTTTTTTTTTTTTTTTTTACATGGCTGGCGCAGCCTGCCCTGGGGCTGGGGCTGAAGCAGCATGTGGTGCCGGGGATTGAACCACGGTCCCTAGGGTTGCCTAAGATTGCCTAAGCAGGCATTTTAGACTGCTGAGCCATCTCACTGGCCCCAGCCATGCTTAATGGCCAAAAGTGAGCCAAAAGATTCAAACCAGGGTCTGAGGTAGAGCTCAGTGGTAGGAGTGATTATCCAGCATACATAAGCCCTTGGGTTTCAACCCTAACCAACAGAGGGGGAAAAAAATCAAAAGCAAAAACAAACCTTCAGCAGTCCAAATACCTGTTTTCAGGGGCCAGGGAGGTAGCTCAGTAGAATAAGCACTTGTCTAGCAAACACAAGGTCCTGAGTTTAATCCCAGGTACCACCAAAATAAATAAACAATAAATTAATTAATTAAAAAACCCTGCTTCCATATTTGAAACATCAAAATCTGATGATTTTTAGATACAAAGCATATGACAGAGTTATCATTCTAGATTAACTGTTTTTTTGTTTCATTTTGTTTTTTCTTGTTTCAGAACTTTCGTTTGTTTATTTATTTTTATGGCCAGCTCAGCCTGCCCTGATGGCAGGGCTGGCGCAGCATGTGGTGCCGGGGATAGGGACTGAACCACGGTCCCTGCAGCCACCTGCAGGTGCTTTAGACCACAGAGTCATCCTGCTGGGCCCTTAGATTAACTGTTACAGGAAACTAAAACAATTTTCTAAGTACCTTTACCTTCTGCTATTTTCCCCCATCCTAGGTGGTTAAATCCTACCCGGAAAACCAATATAGGGTTAAGCCCTAGACTATAGCGCTCATTTGTTTTTGTTTTGTTTTGTTGTTTGTTTGCAGAACTGGGGATTGAACTCAGGCCCTTGCACTTGCCAGGTAAGCACTCATTCTACTGAGCTATCTCCCCAGCCCCGGATGGATATGAATTCTTTTTTTTTTTTTCTGAGCGGGCTCAGGAACACTAGACTATATTTGACTATACACAAACATGTCAAGACAATTTAACACCCTTTACCAAAAGTAAAAGAAAATGGAAAGACTGTAACAGGAAATTAAGTCATCTTCATGAGGAGGCTTTCACAATGATCATGTATTTTCCTTTACTCACTATAAACTAAACATTTCACAGACACAAACGCATGTGCATACGCGCACACACACATATGCAGGCAGCAGCACAGCACAAAACAAGGGACTTGAGTAAGAGAGGAGCCAGGAGTCCCAAATAGTGCCCAAGGCCCTGCCCACTGTCTGGGCCTTGCTGCCCTCCTATGCGTAGGAGGAAGGTGAACTACTGTGATCTTTCCCATCTCTGACACTGTGAGGACAGGCAGCCACTCAGGGGAGAAGGAATTCAAGGTGGTGGTGGTGAAAAGGAAGATTCATGGACTTCTGTGCCAGGCCCAGAGACAGCCTGGCTCAGCGGGGCATTCACCTATCGGCCTAGACTTATTATGGTGTGGGAAGGCTGGTGGGTGGGAGTCACAGCCTCCTAAAGGGAAACGATGAGGTTCTGTTCCCACATGGGTTCTGCTAAGTGTGATTTATCTGAGAGTGGTAAACAACTTCCCAGGAGCATGCAACCGTGTTCCCAAAATTGTGTTGTTTCATGAACTTAACTTTTCCCCAAATGTAATTCGTAGACACTGCCAAGCTGAGAATACTGTCAGGCCTGTGGCCATCTGTCCTATCCCAGTCCCCAGGGAGATGTGAAGGGGAGTGTGACAAGCCACCAGGTGCCATGCAGATCCATCCACCAGTGTCACATCTCAAGCAGGAACCTAGCATCTTCTTGGTTAAGTAAGTAGCTCAAAAGCAAAGAGGCTCACCAGGCCCCCACACCTCCCCCCACGCATGGAGGGTGCTGCAGAGCAAAAGCACTCCCTACATGGGTCCCTTCTGTGCTATGAAGGGACTGTGCCCTGAGAGGCAGCACAGAGGACTACAACACTCAGAGTTGCCATATGACATGTACATGTCCTTCAACAAGAAATCCGCTCTTCGCTGATTCACATGTCCCATGCCTCGTAGGGCTGAATGAGGAAATAAATGGATGTGAAATTCATCAGAGCCTCAAAGAACAAATGCCACGATTACTGTGGGCATGGCGACCTTCTTGGGACTTGAGCTACAAAATCGTAATAGGCTGCCCCCAGTGAAGCCAAGGTAAAACTCTACAGACCCCGGAGTCTTATCCAAGAGAGAGGCCTGTCCTGCCCTCTGGCATCAGGAGCTGTAGGGCCTTGTGCAACCATCAACCACACTGCTCCAGCCACATCCCAGCTCTTAGGAGAAAGGCCCAGCCCAGCCACCCACTCTACTCTTACCCCTTGGAACCTTTAAGAAGTGTGGATCACGGGGGCCCAGCAGGATGGCTCAGTGGTCTAAAGCGCCTGCTTAGGAAAGCTTAGGCGGCTTCAGGGACCACGGTTTGATCCCCGGCACCACATGCTGTGCCAGCCCTGCCCTCAGGGCAGGCTGAGCCGGCCATAAAAATAAACAAAAGTTCTCAAACAAGAAAAAAATAAAATAATTCTTAAAAAAAAAGGCTGGACTCTTGATAGCAAATAGATTTCAGCATACAGAGCAGGTGTGAAAGTTCAGCACACAAAGTGCCTCCTTAAGAAAACACAGGGACCATGGCTCAACCCCCAGTACCACAGGCTGTTCTGGCCCCACCCCTGGGTACAGTGGGCCAGGCATGGTAGCACTGCCCTATAATCCTGGTGAAAACAGGAGGATCACTATGAGTCAGAGCTGTGTAGTGAGCAGTAGGGAGCAGTGTGTGCCAAGGCCAGGGCCCACTGGACAGGACGAACAGAGGGACCAGGAGCTGATCCCCAATATCTGCTGTCCTGCCACAGAGAGGGAGGTCACCTCTCAGTGAGGCCACCAAGGCCAGTGTCCACCCCTCCCAGCATGTGTGCACACCGCAAAGCCCTGGAAATCCAGATTCCATCCCAGAGAGGGCAGAGGGGCTTCCTCAGCAGCGCTCAGCAAGCAGATGGCCATGCTAGAGAAGCCAGGAGGGATCTAATATTAGGACACAATGTACACCAGTTGTTCCCTAGGCACTTTTCACAGACTCCTGTGTCATAGAAAATAATCCTTTTGCTTCCTGCACATGCTAAAAAATTGCAAGTATGCCTGGTGTTGTCTCTATGGATAATATGTCTCTATTTTTTTTCCAGGACCAGGGTTCAAATTCACAACCTTGCACTTGCCAGACAGGCACTGTGCCACGGAGCTGTCTCCCTGGTCTCTCAAAAAGCAACTTTAGAACCATCCTTGGATGTCCTGGGGAGATCAGAATTATCTCCTCTTACTTGCAGCTGCCACCATTAGTTCTACCCACTATGAGAAGCAGTTCACACACATAACATGTCTGTGTGTCCTTCCTGCTGGGTAAGTGCTATTACACCCATTTCACAAATGCCCAAACAGATTCAGGGCTGTGAAAGAGCCCAGTCTGAACAAACTTAGTGAGAGCCTGTCTCAAAAAGGCATAGGCACTGGGTTCAATTCCCAGTGGTAGGGGAAAAAAAAGATCAGAAATTCAAAGTAACTGCTGTGTGATATGGCCAACCAACTTCCCTTAACCCCTGCTTATAATCCTGATTCTTTTTTTTTTAATTAATGCTGGATTCTTTCCCCTAAAAGACAGGACTGCAATAGAATACAAAAGATTGCTTTCAATCATAAAAATCAGCCCAGCCATCACCTGCTTAGAGGTGACTCACTCGCCACATGCATCTCCTATACACATGATGGGCAACAGAAAGTGACCACCATCATCCCAACTGCTCAGAGAAACTGAGGCACAGCACAGTCCAGTGCAGAGTGGACCGGCACGCCAGCAAGGGAGCTCAGATCACCACTTCCACCCTGCACACGCACTGTTGCTCTAAAGCCTGAAGGCTCTAGAGCTTGAAGACTTTTGGACTCCTCTGAAACAGAGGTCTAGAAGCTGGGCTTTACTCAGCTGCTGCACCCATGACAGGCACCCATCATGGCAGGAACAGTTGTCCTGGACCAACTGATGTGGTCCACCAACTCCACAGCTCACAAAAGCCTACTCCTGGCTCTAAAGCCAGATGGAACTCTACAGAACTACCCGTACAAAGGCCGTCTTCTGGCGCTGTGCTCCCAGCCCACATGGCTTGCACTGATGCCTGGTGCCAGAGCTCCCAGGGGCCCCTTCCAAAGCTCCTACCACCTCTAAAATCCTCTCAGCTTCCTGTACTTTCCAGGAGGATGGGCACTTTTCTCCATACCTTCCCCCATCTTCGCAACTTCTCTGTTTTGAACCTTTCCAAACATACCCATGGCACACAGCTTTAACATTTCTTTAAGGAATACAAAACTCCATTTCTGAAAGCCAACTTTCTAAACCCAGAGCCTGTTATACTGCAAACATCACATTTAGGCTTCCTAAAAATATCATGCTGGTACAATGCCTCCTTTTTGCTCCCACATGCCCATCCCCCAAACACACACACACACACACACACACACACACACAGTCACTTAAAAGACTGGAGGCCATAATTTAAATGTCTCTAATAGCATCTACAGCAAGGTCATTTGCAACTGAAGTTCCTAGCTGAATTCCAACAGTAAATAGGTAGACATATGATTGGCAAATACTGAAATATAACTCAGAAAAAGAACTGCAAAACCCATAACATCTGCACCTTTCAGCAAAACCCTTTAGTCCATCTTGTAACCCAGGGCCTGCTAGGCACTGTGTATCAGTTCAATGAATATCAATACATATTAATGCATAAAATTAGGAATCCATTGTAACTTCTTTCATAATCTAAATCTATTTGACCCTGACACAAATGCTATCTGAATCAACACAAATAACAGGCAGCTGCTCACATTCAAAATACACATAACTCTGTCACTTGAACTGTCCTGAAGTTGTTCTTGTTTGCAAGACAAATGCTTAGCAGATGCAAGTTCAATTACAAAGTGCTTGGTAGGAAAACAGAGAAGGAACCAAAGGGAACCTAAGTGCTACCATGTGTATTAAATGTGGAATTCCTTCCTGACAGATGTCTTTCGTTTCCTCAAAGAAAGCTGATCCGGATATGCCCTTTGAACTTGGGGAAGACAGAAGTTTGTGCCTTGGCACAAAGAATCTAGTTTACTAAAAGCTGGGTGAAACAGGGCAAGTAAGGAAGTCAGTCCTTTTGAAGGTCTCCATTCTGTAAATTTTGTTATTATTTTTATTTTAATTTTTTAAATTTTATTTCTTTTCTTGTTTCAGAACCTTTGTTTATTCACTCATTTTTATGGCTGGCTCAGCCTGCCCCGAGGGCAGGGCTGGCCCAGCATGTGGTGCCAGGGATCGAACCACATCCCTGAAGCCACCCAAGCTTTCCCAAGCAGGTGCTTTAGACCACTGAGCCATCCCACCGGGCCCTGTTAATTTTGTTTTTAAAAGAGAAGGTGGGGCACAGGGGAAATGACCAGTGTGTCCAAAGGCCCGGGCTCATGCAGGGCGCTGAGCAAGTTACTGCCCTCTTTCTCCTTTGCAAAACGAAGGAGCAATAATTGGTAGAACAAATAAGGCAGCAAGGTTGGTGGACCTCTGGGTCTGCCCTGATGACAGAAATGGGCCTGACAGGCGCTCAACAGAGACACCACCAGCCACCTTTAGGTACACACAGCCCAGTGTGGTGCATAGCTGTGGTTTTGGAATGGTAGTTCAAGAAATCTCTAGCATTTTATATCGGGTAGGGTGGGGCATGGGCATTAAAATAGGACAGACTGGGGCTCTAAACTTAGCTCCACCATTTGCTTGTGAAATTAACCTAATTTCCCCAAGCTTCAGTTCTCTTTTATATATCAGAGAATTGTAGCAAAACCTGAGATCATAAATATACAAAGATCAGATGGGCCTGTATTAAACAGGAGCTATTTTTCTGGTAATCACCTTCAGGAATAAAGGCTTCCTTCCTGTCCTCTAACCCCAACTTCCTGCTTCTTTCGGCATCAGAATCCACTTTTATTACCTCCAGGATTAAAAGCTATGGACCTGCCCAGGCTGCCTTGTCCATCAGAAAAGCCACTTGTTCACAGGGACCCAGCTCCCCAGCTGGGGACAGGTCTCAGGAACACTAGCCCCTGACTCAGGAACTGCTGGCTTCCACTCACTCTGGACACTGACACCTCACAGCCACCTGCAGGAATTCACAAACACTTCCTGCTATCTATATGTGTCAAGCCAGAACGGGTCAGTGCAACTGAAACACCTGTTGATGCTTTCAGGCACTTTCCTCAGAACTTTCCTTTGAGGACCCTGAAAAAAAGACAACATAAGGCTAGGGATGTGGTTTAGAGGTAAAATGCGTGTCTAACCTGCATTCAATCCCCAGCATGCATGCAAACACACACACAGGTTACTATGGCTTATTTTTTATTTGGAATGGGCTATATGTTTTTTTGAATAGGCTATATTTTTAATTGTTCAATGATGTAAACACTCAGTAACAGAAATGCAATGAGTTACATTATTGCTCACCCAGGGTTAGTTATCAAAATAAAGGTAGAGACTTACTTTGGAATGTTGTTCCAATAATAATGAAAGTCTTGCACTTTGCACATAAATGAATATATAAACATTCCTTGTTTAACAACCAACCTGTTTTTGGACTTCTGGCCAAGGCACACTGTTCAGACTTGCAACATTTCACTTCCCCTCAGGACCCATCCTTTTTTTGTATGGCGTCTAGATCTTGTTGATTGAGTCTCATTCTTTTTTTTTTTTTTTTTTTTTTTTTTTTTTTTTTTTTTTTTTTTTTTTTTTTTTTTTTTTTTTTTTTGTACAGTATGCTTTGTTTATACAGTACTGTAATTTTATTTTTGGTACCAGGAATCAAACTCATGACCTTGTGCTTATAGGCAGGTGTTGTGCTGCTGAGCTATATCCCTAGCCCAAGTACTGTAATTTTTGTAATTTTTGCTGACTGCACTGTATGGGACAGTGTTGTACCTTTATGTTCTGTTACGCATGATAGTACTGCAAGTAAGAGTTATACAAATAAAAGCTAAGGCACCAAGGACCGTGAGATAGCTCAAGCAGACTAAATACCTGCTTAGGCAAGCACAGGGACCCAAGTTCAATCCCCAGCACCACACGCCACACTGGCCCCACCACTGGCATGCTGAGCCAGCCACCGGGCATGGTGGTGCACTCCTATAATCCCAGGGCCAAGGAGGCTGAAAATGGGAGGAGCACTAGAATCTGAGCTGCATAGTGAGACCCTGTACCAGATTAAAAAAAAAAAAAAAACCCAAAAAAACAAAAAACAAAAAAACACTAAGTCACCAAGCTAGTTTCCTTTGCCCATTTTGTTGTTCTGTATATTATAATGTACCCACTCCAGACAATTCCTCCTTTAGGGACTTTCTGAGGCAGGGTCTTGCTATGTAGTCCCAGCTGGCCTCCCTTCAAGGCAGTCTGCCTAGCGCAGTCTCCTGGGTGCAGGGATTACAGCTGTGCAGCACCACGCCTGGCTGCAAGCAACTCAGGCAGGAACCCAGTCGGAGGCTCCAAATTAGCCACAGAGCAAGGGAGGAATGTCTGCAATGTGGCCGCTGGGTCTGCTGGCTCTTCCTTTAGTGATAAAAGCCTTTTGCTGGCTCCAATGTCTAAATTTTATCTATGGACACAAATGAATTCCTAAGATAAGTAGGGTAAATTTTCTAGGATACTAATAACTGCTGGTCCGGAGCTCTCTTCTTCCTGTTTCCCCACATTCCACCAACCCCAAGAGGAAAGAGGACCTTAACTCAGGCTAGCAACCCAGGAGGATTTCAATGGGGCTTTGAATATTCAGCACACAAGAGGTCTAGAGTCAGCTCAGAGTTCTTGTCAACTTCTGAGGCCACCCTTGTCTGGAACATTCTTTTTTTTCTCCTGCACTGGGAAAACCCAGACTGAACCCAAGGCCTTCGACTGAGCTGCATTCCTAGTTCTCTGTCACTAAACTGCTCAGGCTGGGCTTAAATTTGTGACCCTCCAGTCTCAGCCTCCCACAGTGGTGATTATAGTGCTGTGATGCAGTAAGTATATCAAAGGTAAAAAGCAACAAGGACAAAGGTTTTTTGGTTTTTTGGCAGGACCAGAGTTGAAACCCACGACCTTGCACTTGCCAGGCAAGCACCTGCACCATGGAGCTATCTCCTCAGCCCCAAGGGCAAAGTTTTTTACTCTTGACTTTTTTTTTGTTTGTTTGTTTTGTTTTGTTCTTTTTGAGACAGGGTCTCACTATGCAGTTGAGGCTGGCCTTGAGCTCACTTTTGTAGCCCAGGCTGGTCTTGAATTCACAGTGATCCTCTTGTCTCAGCTTCCCAAGTGCTGGGATTACAGGCGTGAGCCACCACACCCAACTTCCTAGGACTTTAAAGTCTGATTTTTTTGGTTTGTTTTGATATGGTGATGAGACTCAAATCCTGTGTCTAACTTGATCTAATTTTTAAACACTAACCTGGATTTGCACATTTTAACTCATTAAATTAAGGAAACATAGTTAACTGGGGTGGAGATCAAGCTATGAGGACAACCTGTGAATAATTAGCCACTGCTCCCTACAATCAGGCCCCAATTTCAAGATTTAATCTGACTCATGCTCAGGTGGATTATTCACTCAACTCAATTGTCCCAATTTTCTAGAAGAGCAAACGCACTTCAGATCCTGCCTTGGAGACTCTGAACCCTTCTCACTAACTAAAATAGGTCAATTCCAGAAAAGCTCTTATTTCAAGGAGATTTTTTTTTTTTTGGAATGTGGTTATTTTGAAAACCACTACTTATAAAACTTAAAAATGAGATGAGCCCCAGCCCCAATCAAGGACTAAAAATAGCTCCACCCCATTTCCTCATTTTTTTTTTTTCACCTAGCCACTTAGGACTGTGTGGTACGTAGGGGTACTCTTCCATACCTTCAGTTTACTACTTGAAAATAAAATTTTTAAAAAGGTTGAGAATATCAGATAAAAATCACCAAATTCAGGGGCCCGGTAGGACGGCTCAGGGGTCTAAAGCGCCTGCTTGGGAAAGCTTGGGCGGCTGCAGGGACCGCGGTTTGATCCCTGGCACCACATGCTGTGCCAGCCCTCCCCTCAGGGCAGGCTGAGCCGGCCATAAAAATAAATAAACAAACAAAAGTTCTGAAACAAGAAAAAAATAAAATAAAAAAATTATTTAAAAAAAAAATCACCAAATTCAATAATGTTTGAAACCAATAGGAATCTTGAATGAGCACACACTACACACACACACACACCCTGAGGAACAAGAGCAGGAACACACTGCTCCTCCTTCCACCCCACCATCACGCCATCACGCCTGGCTGCCTGGCCCCAGCCCTGCTGCTTCCCAGAGGAAGCCCGGAGCTTTGCAGGCTTCCACTATCACTTCGTGCTCCTGGCTCTGGGGGAAGAACAGCAGAGTCCCTGACAGCAACATGCTGGGGGCCTGCTATATCTGAGTGCCCCCAAATCCACAACAATACCCTGCAGAGGAAATCAAGCTGAGTTCCAAACTGCCAGGCATGATGGCACACACTCAGTCCCAGCAGGATTAGAGGCAGGGTAACTGGGAGTCTGAGGTCAGCCGGGATTACACAGTGAGACCCTGTCTCAACCACCTCTCAAAACGTACAAAGTTTTGGAGGTGCCACCAGCATAGCCAGAAATGCATCTATCTATATTCAACCAAAAAGTAGCAGATAAAATAAGAGAACTTAAAGCACTAGAACATGAATCAAATCATAGCCAAGTTGAAAAATGCAAATTCAAAAATGCCCAATCACAACAGCATTAAAATCATAAATGCCAAATCCACTCAGGACACAAGAAAATTATTTAAGGCCAGGCATGGTGGTGCACACCTGTAATCCCAGCACTTGGGAGGCTGAGGCAGGAGGATCGATGCAAGTTCGAGACCAGCCTGGGCTACAAAAAGTGAGCTCAAGGCCAGCCTGAACTGCATAGTGAGACCCTGTCTCAAAAAGACAAAAAATAAATAAATAAATAAATAAATAAATAAATAAAATGATTAGAAAGCAATAAAATTATTAGAAGGGGAAAGCCTTGGAGGTGGCATCTCCAGTGTCCCCCAGTCGCAGACCCCTGAACCCTACCTCTCCAGCTTCATCCTGGCCCAGCACTTGCAACCCTCTCAGGAAAGGTTGGGCTCCAGCAGGGGTAGCCAACTTCCACCTGTGCAGGACTGGGCACC